>JAXIVJ010011460.1:0-43536 GCA_036785665.1 Chirona hameri
ATATATATATATATCGGAGTTATCGGAATATCCAAGCTTTATTTATCCTCACAGCAACTTCTATTGCAGTACAATGCATTAATTCCGCCCCATCTAAATTATTGTGCAGTGATCTGGATTCTGGGGTAGGAATTATGACACTAACATTAAAAAGCCTTCGATAGTGCAGAAACGAGCGATTTGTCCCCCCTGTAGCTCAGTGGGAGAGCGTTGGGCTTCTGACCTTTCCTGGTAGTGGCAGCCCGAGTTCGAGTCAAAGTCAAAGCCTACATTACCAAAGCCTTGTACTCCTCTCAGACGTTACTAGCATACACTGAAAAACAATGAGAACTTTCACTGGTCTTCCTTCGAGAGCATCACCGGCGCTCGACCGGCAGATCACCTCTACCACCACAGGACTCTCTAAAGGCCAGCATAGAGTCCTCTACAGATCGGCAGGGGCCTCTAAAGGCCGGCAGATGGACATCAGCGGATTGGCAGGGCCCTGTAAAGGCCGGCAGATGGCCATCTACGCTCACTCTACAGATTGGCTGGAACACTCTGCAGATCGACAGGGCCCCTAAAGACTGGAAGAGGGCCGTTTACAGGTCGGCAGGACCCTCTAAATGCCGGTAGAGGCACTCTAAAAGCCGGCAGGCAGGCAAGGCGATCTACAGATCGACAGGGCCCGCTAAAGGCCGGCAGGGCCCTCTAAAGGTCGGCAGAGGGCCCTCTATAGATTGGCTGGGGCACTGCAGAACGACAGGGCCCCTAAAGGTTGGAAGAGGGCCCTCTTCTGGTCAGCAGGGCCCTCTAAATGCCGGAAGAGGCCCTCTACAGATTGGCAGGGCGATTTACAGATCGGCAGGGCCCTCTAAAGACCGTCAGAGGTTCCTTTCCAGATCAGCAGGGACCCTCTACAGATTGGCAGGATCCTATAAAGACCGGCAGAGGGCCCTCTACAAACGGAAGGGGCCATCTAAATGCCGACAGAGGGACCTCTACAGATCGGCAGGCCATCTACATGCTGGAATGACCCTCTAAAGGCGGGCAGAGGGCCCTCTACAGATCGGCAGGGCCCTCTAAAAGCCGGCAGGGGCCCTTTATAGTTTGGCTGGGCACACTGCAGATTGACAGGGCCGCTAAGGCTGGAAGAGGGCCCTCTACAGGTCGGCAGGGCCCTCTAATTGCCGACAGAGGCCCTATACAGATTGGCAGGGCGATATGCAGATCGGGAGGGCCCTCTAAGGACCGGCAGAGGGCCCTCTGCAGATCGGCAGGACCCTATAAAGGCCGACAGAGGCTCCTCTACAACCGGAAGGGGCCATCTAAATGCCGACAGGGGACCCTCAGCAGATCGGCAGGCCCTCTACATGCTGGAAGGGCCCTTTAAAGGCGGGCAGATAGCCCTCTACAGATCGGCAGGGCCCTCTAAACGCCAGCAGAGGGCCCTCTACATATTGGCTGGGACCCTCTGCAGATCGACAGGCCCTCTAAATGCCGACATAGTCCCTCTACAGATTGGCAGGGCGATCTACGGATCGGCAGGGCCCTCTAAAGACCGGCAGAGGGCCCTCTCCAGATCGGAAGGGACCCTCTACAGATTTGCAGGGCCCTATAAAGGCCGGCAGAGGGCCCTCTACAACCGGAAGGGGCCATCTAAATGCCAACAGGGGGCCCTCTGCAGATCGGCAGGCCCTCTGCATGCTGGAAGGGCCCTCTAAATGCGGGCAGATGGCCCTCTACAGATCGGTAGGGCTCTATAAAGGCCGGCAGAGGGCCCTCTATAGATTAGCTGGGGCACTCTGCAGATCGACAGGGCCCCTAAATGCTGGAAGAGGACCCTCTACATGTCGGCAGGGCCCTCTAAATGCCGGAAGAGGCCCTCTACAGATTGGCAGCGCGATCTACAGATAGGCAGGGCCCTCTAAATACCGGGAGAGTGCCCTCTCCAGATCGGCAGGGACCCTCTACAGATTAGCAGGGCCCTATACAAACCGGCAGAGGGCCCTCTACAACAGGAAGGGCCATATAAATGCCGACAGTGGGCCCTCTGCAGATCGGCAGGCCCTCTACATGCTGGAAGGGCCCTCTAAAGGCGGGGCAGAGGGCCCTCTACAGGTCGGCAGGGCCCTCTACAGGCCATCAGAGGGCCCTCTACAGATTGGCTGGGACACTCTGTAGATCGACAGGGCCTATAAAGCCTGGAAGAGGACCCTCTACAGGTCGGCAGGGCCCTCTAAATGCCGACAGAGGCCCTCTACAGATTGACACGGCGATCTACGATCGGCAGGGCCATCTAAAGACCGGCAGAGGGCCCTCTCCAGATCGGCAGGGCCCTATACAGGCCGGCAGAGGGTCCCCTACAACCGGAAGGGGCCATCTAAATGCCAACAGGGGGCCCTCTGCAGATCGGCAGGCCCTCTGCATGCTGGAAGGGCCCTCTAAATGCGGGCAGGGGTCCTCTGCAGATCGGTAGGGCCCTTTAAAAGCTGGTAAAGGGCCCTATCCACACTGGCTGGGACCCCTTTTACGTATTTACATATACATGCCTTTAACAGACAAGCAAGCGTTGATATTTATTCGTGTTACGATTTTTGTATCGGTTCGTGGGCGTTCTTCTATGCGACGTAAGGCGTTTCGCGGGACACCTGACACCATCAAAAACACTGGGGCCTTCGGCCCCAGAGGACCCTCGCTCGGTCGTCAGAGGGGCCCCCTGGCCTCCAGGAGGGGGGGGGGGGGCATGACCCCCTTGCCCCCCCCCTTACCTACGCCCTTGAGTCCCACAAGTCAGTCACTACACGTGCACCCACTGCACGTGCAGTGGGTGCCTCTGCACGTGCGCACGTGCACACCCCTATTCTGTATCTCAGAAACGGCTGAGCCGATTGTGTTCAAATTTGGTGTGTGATTATGGACCTCTCAGCCACCGCCTTTCCACAAGTCAGGGGTGGGGTGGCTTTGCACGTGCGCACATGCACACCCTATTCTATATCTATGGAACGGCTGAGCCGATTGTGTCCAAATTTGGTGTGTAGTTAGGGACCTCTCAGCCCCCACTTTCTCACAAGTCAAAGGTGGGTGCCTCTGCACGTGCGTACCTTTTTTTGTATCTCAGAAACTACTTGCCCGATCGAGTTGAAATTCCCCATACATTTCCATCGCGCTCGCTCGTTCATCACCAACTACGGCACCTTACTGGTATACTAACACAAATGAACAGTAAACACTGAATGGAGCAACATAGTTGCGCTTCACGCAAGGTTCACTTGATCCAGGGGTGGTCGCAGCCCTGGCCTTTGGGAGGGGGGGGGGCGGCATCTTGGCAAAAGGGTCCACGGTTGGTCTGAAAGGGCTGCGCGAGGGGTCGGTGCGAGGGGCCCTACGCTGATTTGAAAGGTTATTTTTACACCTGAGGCTTGGTTTTTAAACTTGTTGGGGCTTTTAAACCCTATGGATTATGCCGGTCCGGCACCCTATGGATTATGCCGGATGCCGGTCTGAACCGGCATAACCCTATGGATTATGCCGGTTGAAGGCCTTGAAAGCGGCCTTCAGATGGTCTGAAAGAGTATTTTCAGGCATTGGGTATTCCAAGACCGATCGTATCTATGGCCGTGGACAGATCGGCAGGTCCAAAACAAACTGGTTTTCAAGTTTGATGAGAATCCGTTGTCATAGGTTTTAACAGGGACGTAGGAACGTCACGAAAAGTGTGTGTGTGTGTGGGGGGGGGGGGGCAGTGAAACGTTGATCCCGTATTGAGATAAACCCAATATGCGCTATGCTACTATGCAAGGTTTATTTGCAGAATCGGGCTCTTCTAGTCTTGGCGAACCCTTTGGCATAAAACAAAATCGCCGACCCCAAAACAAATATTTTATCAAAAAATGTGGCCGAAAAGTGAGGGGCCATGCCCCCCCCCCCCTGTTTATACGCCTATGCGGGTATATGAGGCGCTGAATCACGTTGTGGCAAGTTTCAGCTCCCTTGATGGAGCAGTTACTGGGTTATCGCCACCGGCATTTCTGTGAGGTCACGATTGCAAGGCTTTCTTCTAAGCCAAAACGCTGCCACCGATTAACCTTCGCCCTGGTGTGGGTCATTTTGACTCTACCTGAGGGTTTTCCGGAATAGCGGAAAAACGGCGGCGTACAGCGCCACCAAAATTGGCCTTTATTTTATTAATTAATAAAATAATTCTCCATATATTGTGTATTTCTTACCTCGGGTCATCTCAAGTCAGGTCACCAGGACACTCAAGTGATCTTACATCCAAAAAATAGTTGCGGTCGTGTCAAAGTCACGGGGGCTGATCGAACGATTAAAAAACACAATCTTGCCGAATCATGTTATCTTAGCTCACTCTTGACCCAGATGCAACTGTTGCGATGCAAAGTCAGCTGAGGACATCTGAGGTCACTAGCACTTTTTTTTGCCAATGACTCTTGATAGAATGAACATAGAGACGTGCAACTCGCATTATTGTGTTTGTCTTGCTGAGATGCGTCTCTCCATATGCAACATCACCTACTGGGTTCACATATGACCTTGACCTGAGGTCAAATGTTGAAGATGACCCAATCCGGTCATCGTGCATACGGTTCGAAGTGCCTCGGCGAGACAAACACGATGGCGTTGAAATTATTGCCCTATCTTTATTAGTTTAAACGTTGTGCACGCCAAACTTCTTGGAAGAAAATGCCAGTATGACATTTGGTGACCTCTGAAGCCTAAACTGTTAACATGAGCTAAATTCGATTTTTTTCGTTTCTTCCTAGCTATCATAGTGCTCAAGATATTTTGAATTTCTTGAGCTAAGTCCTAAAGTTTGAAAAATTCACTTTTGATGACCTCCAGTGACCTCAATCTTAACCTGAGCCAAAACATGACCGAAGTGACATCGATTGGACCCTCAGCATTTTTAACCCTCGCCCTACGGGGACCTTTTCTCATCTTCGCCCTACGGGGGGTCCGAAAAGACACCCCTCCCTCTGTTAACTTCCAAACCAAGCAACATAGAGCAATGCGGTAAGAACCAGCATGTTGCCTGTTATTGATAGGGATCTAACAGTATGCGATTTTTAGGTTTTAGGTCAGGATGATCTTCCAGGTCAAGTGAATGACCTAAGATCGACCACGTCCAAAAATAGCGATTTTGCTCTGTCCGTCGTCATTACCGAAGTTATGAGTATAACACTATTTAGATAGCGTCAACATTTTGGTCGTTGTATTAGCCATCTGGCCATATATCGATTGTTAGGTCTGGGGCAGTTAATGACCTCTTAGGTCACGGAAATCGTCACCATAGATGAGAATTGCTATGCGTTTTGCATTACAGCACATGTACAGTCGGTCTCATAATGATCTTCCCTAGCTCTGGGTCTCCCACGGTAGGCAAAACGATAGCTGGCTGAATCCCGCACCGAGGCGGGGCCGGACCGGTTTGACAGCTCGCCCGGTGCCGGCCGATACTTGGCGGAATCTGCACCGCTCCATCCTGGTCTGACCCACACAGGCCGATCGGGGAATAACAATGCGCATGTGTGGCGAGGCTGTGTGGCGGACCGTGGATGGAAATATACGCAAACCTAGAATGTCAAGTTAGCGACGATGTCTGTGATGACCAGTTTTAAGACAACCATAGGTCTGTGAAGCATCGCTAAGTGTGCAATTGATAGAACACTACTCGTGATTTGTATCTCAAGTTAACCGATGCCGTCGTCACAGATGTCTCGGAAATGGCTATCCGTCGTGTCGCTTGTGACGATTGATAATTTTGTCTTCTTCTCTCTTTTCTTTTTCTCTCTCGGCGCCAAAAAAAAAATGCATTGCGCCAGAAAATTGTGTAGATATTTTGACCTGATCTCAAGGTCAATGTCAAATTTAAACACGTAGGCAGTCAGGCGCTCTATCAGCTACATACCTGGCGATGCTTCATATACCTAAAGTTTGAAATACTGTCGTCGCTAACTTAAAGAAAATAGTTCACCTTCCACATCAGTTTTAAACTGAGATAACAGTTTTGTAGCCCGTGTTGGGAAACCCCTGTCTGCAAGTTTTCTTGACTGAAAAGGCTTTCCAGCCGAATATATTTGATTTTGTGGCGAAGGAATCCGGTGCTGGCGAAAAAATGTGGAGCTGGAATGTGTCCCGGGCAGAGGCTATACCATCAGTCAATCAGCTTGCAGCTGGTGCTAGCAAGCGAACCACCGGCTGCCGGTTGACGCATCTCTAATGCGAGTCAATTCTTACGCGACTACTTTCAAATCTGATTGGCTGAACCATTTTTCAAATTCACATAACGTCAGGACTCTGACTCAGAGAGTATGCATATAGTTTTGATAAACAATAATAATGTATGGCTTTCTGCCCTGAATCGGCGCGATATAAGGCCATTTTTGACAATATAAAATAAATTGTATTAAAAATATAATCAAATCGTGCTTGGGAAATAAATCCCAGGTGAACTATTTCCTTTAATGGATATAAACCCGCCCGGGTGTATTTGTGGAGCGTGAAGGACGGAGCGGCGTGATGCGAACATATCAGTGCGAGGCCCACTGCATTCGTCTGCTTTTTCGTGTAGAATCATCAGGTAGACGTTTGCATGAGTAATTTCGGGGTTCTGCATTGCACATGACACGTGGCATGATTAAGAAAGAAATACACGTAAAAGCGTCTGGTGCCCGCGCGATTCGAACCCACGATCAATCTACGAATACGCTAGGAGTAGACAGTTATACCGACTGAGCTATTTGGGGTGATGTGATTAACACTGTTATTCAGTCTCCAATATTGGATCTCTGCCAGCTCAGGACAGGCGACCTCTTGACCCTCGAGACAGACGGCCCTGACCACCACCATTATAGCCCCGTTTACATAGCAATGTCAAAATAGTGGAACATTGTCCACTAATTGTGGAACATCTTCCATTAAGCTCGTTTGAGTAGATATCACCACTACACCAGACTGAGATTTGATCCAATTTGCTCAAACATGGTGTAAGAGTGATCTTGGTTCCTTTTAATTCGAAATCGTGCTTTATAAGTACTGTTAACAGCACAAACATCCAGAGCGGAGTATTTTTTCTTCGACATTTTGACCTTCATTTGGTAGCGTAGCAGCTTTTGCGAAGACTGCTACGATTCCATATGCGCAACCGATTTACTTTTTTCCGACGGCAGTTGCCGCTTTTTCGCGAATAAGAACTAAAGCTGCAAGATCTCCGGAAAATATCATACCGGTACCATACAACAACACAACCAATAGCAATGTTCCACCAATATACCAGCGCTGTCATTAGTATTTTGTCGCACATATGTTCGCATGCCGCATAGTGCATGCCGCAGGCATCTAAAAAGTGCTTGCGGTGCCTAAAAATGACTCGCTGTGTCGTGCACCGTACCGTAAGTCATGCAGCTCGAAACGTGGGAGGAGCTTATTTTAGTCAAGTTAGCGGGCACTTATTTTCGCGACCAGCACCTGACGTGAATTCTGTATAATACCACGGAAACAACACCAACAAAGGCAATACCTAGGCTGCAACAACCATACGACCAATGTGATACATAACAGCAGACGGTAAATTGACGCACTGACGCCGTAATCGTGATCATGTGATGGTGAAAGAAACCTTCATGCTCCACTATTAGTGAACAATGTTCCACTGTTTTGAAACTGCTATGTAAACGGGGCTTATATAGTCGCGGCGCATTCCATTCCAACAACGCCCCGTACTCCCTCCCTGCCTCCCCTCCCTAGGTCACGCACCTGCCAGACAGCAGCAATGGGTACCAACCTATGGTGGGGAACCCACCCTTTTTGTGCCTATCGCGACTGTAGCGCCACGTGGTGGCAAAGGAAGATCATTATGAGACCGACTGTACAGGGCGCTTAGTATAACTTCTGAACGGAGAGAGATAGAGAGACACCGTAATAAGTAGTGTCAATAAGACAAATCCAAAGGCATGCCATTTTGAGCATCTAGGTCAACTGGTGACATTTGGGGTCAGGTCAATGGCCCCTTGGGTTCTGACATGACCTTGACAAAAAGGTCATAGGTCACGATCTAAAAATCGTATACACTTCAATTTTGTATTTATAGAGTACGTATAATGGGGCGGGGGACAATTTTGTAAGGTACCAGTTTTTTGGGTTTATAAAACAAGGATAATTTTTAATAATGTAAATATTTGTATTATAAAAAAGCGAAATGAACTCACAAATGATTACAAACTAAAACAATTAAGCTCATGTCCTTGCAGTTGTGACGTCACGACCATAGTGAAAATCAAAAGTGCCGTTACAAATCACGAGTGTCGTGACGTCACAAACCAAATCAAAAACGTTTTTGTTTAATATGAGAAGTTAAGAGGAAGTTTTAGGAAAGAAGGCGGTCTAAGATGTGTGTGAGATGTATATATATATATAAATCGAGAAAAATATGCTGAATTTGTTATGCGTAAAAAAACCACTACCTGTCCCCCACCCCATTGTTGTAAACTCAGCTACTGGAAATTTCAGCAAGATGCGCCGCATGTGTAAAAAGTTATTCAAGAACAACCTTAGGGGGGGGGGGTAGGACCCCCGTAGGGCGAGGGTTAAGCGGACCGTTGGTTGACCCGAAAGGGCCCAGCCTGAGAGGGTGTTCTATGCCTGATGGGTCGTTATCAGGCGTCTATGAGCCTTATGACGGCCTGTGAGTCCCTTTCTAGGCTTAAAAGGGCCCTCGGTCGGCCTGCAAGGGAGTCAAGCGGCGACAGGGCCTTTTGCTGGTTTGAGAGGGTATTTTTCAGAGAGCCTACTCTGAACTCCATTGGGCCCATCTGACCTACATAGGTCCCACTCTGATCTCTTGGGGCCCACTCTGACCTCCACCGTTCCACCTCTGGCTTCCAGAGGGCCCAATGTGGCCTCCAGGGAGCCCACACTGGCCTCAGGAGGCCCACTTCTGCCCCTAGAGGGCCCACTCTGACATCCATAAGGCCCATCTGGCCTCCATAGGGCCCGCGGTGCCCTCCAGAGTGCCCAGTCTGACCTCTGGAGGGACATTCTGGCTCCAGAGGGCCACTCTGGATACTAGTGGACCTCCTCTGGCGTCCTGGTGGGCCCACTCTGACCTTCAGACGGCCCACTCTGGTCTTCAGAGGGCGCTCTCCAGCTTGCACCACCGGAGGGTTCACTCCTGCCTCAATAAGGCTAACTCTGACCTCCAGAGGGCCCCTCTGGCTTCACAACGGCCACTCTCGCTTTAACCCAGCAGTCACTGGGGTATATTCTGTAACACGACTCACGGGGGGCTTTTTTAGCCCCCCTGGTATCTTCAGAACCAATGATCGCAGTGGGACGCGCAGGGCGGCATTCGACAGCGCTCAATGAGATAAGCCTAACGCAAACTTAACAAAATCAAATTAAGGTCACATGTCAGGTCACGGTCAAGTCAAACGTCAAAATCGAGGTATTTGAGTTTATGGACAATACTTGCCATCCATGGCCTTCGATTGCGCCTATAATCACCCAAAGTGCTGTCAAAGGTATGATACATATCCCACATTAGCTAAAGTGAGATTGTTGGAAAAGATCAAGGTCAAGGTCAGGTCACAAAAGGTCACTACACACAGAATATCTACGAAAGTCATGCAGCACATGTTTTATGGATGCTTTTACGCGTAGAATTCGATAGTGGTAGTCATTTTAACCCCTGACTTCATTTACGTGAAGTTAGTGTCAAGTAGTTCAGGTCAAGTTCAGGTCACTGAAGGTCAAAATGTGAAATTGATAAATCGAAATGAAAAAAGCATATTTCTATATCAGTTGTATCTAAAAAAATACAGTGCTGACATTTATTTGTCTGTATCCGGTCAATAAAAGCCAAAAAAACGCAATTTCAAAATATGACGTCATGATTTACCCATACTTTATGTGCCATGACAGTCCAAAAAGATGATATCATTTTGAAATTTGGTATGGTAGTTGCCCATATGTCGTTATCTGACATATGTTCCGTTTTTTTCAATATCTTTGAAAAATTTGATTTTGTGAACATTTTTATTAAAAAAAGAGTTTTTTTGACATTTTTGGGGTCAAAAAACAATTTTGGTTAAATTTCGAGATAGCTAGTTTGTAGCCCTTGCCATTTTCTACCTTTAAGCATTTTTCGATTGCATTCTGCTTCAAATGCAGCATTTGTACGGCCTGACAAAGTTTAGCCGATTTTGGTGTCAAAATCCTGTTCAGTGACGTCACTAAATTCACTATATCTAACAAAAATTCTGACGACATTTTTTAATGTTTTCTCATAAGGTGTAAAAATGATTCCCGGATAGGTACTGAAAGTTTGGCGTCGATATCTTTATTAGTTATTGATATATTTATAATATTCCTAAGGGGGGGGGGGGCTAACCCCCCCCCCCCCCCAGTGACTCGCGGGAGCCCCCCTCCAGAGGACCCACTCCCACTCTGGCCTTCAGGGGGCCCACTCCTGCCTCTAGAGGGCCAACTCTGGCCTCCAGTGGGCCCCCTCTGGCTTCCAGATTGCCCACTCTGAACTCCAGATGCCCCATTCTGACCTGCACAGAGCCCAATCTGGCTTTGAGAGGGCCCCTTTGGCCTTCAGAGGGCCCTTTTGGTCCTCAGATGGCCCCTTTGGCCTTCAGGAGGCCCTCTCCGGCCTCCAGATGGCCCTCGGGATACCATTGGCCCCCTCTGACCTCTAGAGGGCCCACTCTAGCCTACAGGGGACCCACTTTGGCCTCCAGAGGGCCGTCGCCGACCTCCAGAGGCCCACTTTGGCCTCGATAGGACTCACTTTATCCTCCAGGGGCCATTCTGGCATCCAGTTGGCCTTCTATCTGACCTCAAGAGGGCCCATTACGAGCTGGAGCCAAGACGGGCCCTTTGGGCCCACCTGGGCCCCAAGTGACTTGGGGGGGAAGATGTGTTACCCCCTTTGGGCCTTTGGGGGGGGGGGCATGGCCCGGATGCCCCTCCCCCTGCGACCTCCTCTGCGGTGATCGGCATACCATGTGGAAACAACACTGCTGAATTATAATTATTAGGAACAAACTGGTGATGGTCAAAGATATGAAAGCGGTAAAAGTTCGCGTATATTAGCCGTTTTCACGAAGGATTATTGCGCTGAAGATTCTGAAAAGTTTCTGAAAAGTATTAACAAGTTTTGGTATAGAAGTCTTAGTTCGACGATCCATTCCGTAACTACACAACTTTTGCGTGCGATTTTTGACTTGAAATGTCCCTCAGAATTTTGTAATCATTAATATGTTGGTAAGCATATAATATGTTGACAAAATTGCAGTTTGGTGGTAATTAGCCAGATAAGTATTGATGGGTCAGTTGTGATCTCCACCGACTGAAACTTGTCAAAACTTCAGAACGATTCAGAACATTATGTGGCGTGTGACGCAATTTGACGCAATGGACTCGCCCAATCCGGCCCAATCCGGCGGCCGGCCTGTGCGGCTTGGCTTTATCTATGTGCGTGCGGCACGTGGGTCGGAAGCGGCGGCGAATCTATGCTGGCACATCACTGCGCATGCGCAGACAGACCTGTAGTCCATGACGCTGCCAGATATAGTAACTAGTATGCCGGTATGCTAAACTGAACGAATTAACTCTAGACGCATATGTTCTTTAAAAACGGCCAATTTTGTATCATAAACTTGTTATGAGTTCAATACATGTTTCCATAACTATTTAATAGTGATAATATCGCCTGAATCAGTAATTTATTTATTGGAATGTATAATATACTAAGACTTCTATACCAAAACTTCTCAGAAACTTTTCAGAAACTTTTCAGCGCAATAATCCTTCGTGAAAACGGCTATTATCAAAGTTCTGGAGAAAATCAAATTGTCAACTCCCCCTTTTAATTGTATTTTATCTACTCTCTCTATCGCATAGTTTCAATGTTGCATTATTGTAAAACAAATATGTACCTAACTTGGAAGTGCGCGTTGTGCTATACGTGGCTACGAACGGCATGTTTGTGATTGCTGATGTGCATGTTTTAATAATGGTACTGTACCTTGAGCTGTGGCTGCCACGCGCGGCACGCCCCGATTTGGTTGCCGTAGTGTCCATATGCACAGTGCACACCACGGCAATCCAAATCGCCAGATACATATGCACATACAATATTGATGCAAGCTCAATGTTGTTGTTGCCGAATGCTAGTGCAGTGATCACGTGTTCACCCTGTACCGTGTTCGTTCCAGATGGCAGACCGATCAGAATCCACTTCATATTCTCCTTGACTAACGTGCAGAATGTGGACGAGGCACGCGGGGTAAGTTGTAGTCAGAATTTCAACCCTTTGCCATTTAACCCTATTTGTAACAGGCTCCTGGCTACCCCTATTTGTAACAGGGGGGGGGGGGGCGGATTCCCCCCCCCCGGAGATCTCGAGATCTACCCGTCCGATTTTCAAAAATGAAACGGCGTTTGGTTCCTCTCAACACGATCTACATTTCTAAATAATAAAAAAATCTAAATTTTGATAGGGGGCAACAGGGGGGCAAAAACCACACATTTTTGTGGTATTTTTGATCCAACATAGCTTTCATGTTTATCGACCGATTTTAACACAATTAATACGAATCGATAGAGATTGAATTGGAAATTGATATCTGACAGTGGCGTTTGCAAATTCAAAAATCATAGGCGTGTGCAGGTCACTCAATATGGGGGTGAAGTAAATGCGTAATAAAACCATTTTTTATGTTTTTTTAATAAATGAAATGGTATGTGATTGTGACATTAGACAAAACAATTAAAAATCATATTTTTTTCCATAGGCGGTACCAGGTTAGTGAAAAGGGGGGTAAAATTGGGAAAAATATTAACCGCAGACAAGTTGCTACCCAGCACTATAAATATGTTACTGATCGTAGATAGTTCCTTTTGCATGTTGAACTTCATCATAGGCGTATCCAGGATCCAAACTGGGGCGGCTCAATACCTTTTGATAAGTATATTATCCTCTATTATGATACTAACTAGTCAACAGTGACTATTTCACTTACAACTTCAATTAACATTGCTTACCCCCCTTTTACCCTACCTGTACTCGCCTATTATCTTATAATCGTTCGTAGAGTAGCCTGTGGTGCGTGTTTCATCCGGAAACTACAGTATGTTATGTCATTGTACGCCCATGCCTCTTAGTTTCCTTGCAATAATATGACCCCCTTTCTTCCATTCCTGAGATCGCCTCTGCAAAAAAATGATTTTATTCCCTTTTCTGGCCTCATATGTGCATATATCATTATAAGCTAACCGTCTATTGCGCCGTTATCGCTGGCATATCGTCATCACCAAGCCAGTCACCCTCCTTTTCATGTGCCTAAACACGCCCCTGAAACTCTATATGTAATAAATTATGCAAATAATGGAAGCAAAAGCTATCTTTTACATCTTGATAACTATAAATGCCCCTTGCATTGCTCTATTAGCTTCCCGCCAAGCATTGCATACTTCCTGGAAACCCCCCCTTTTAAAGCCCCTGAAACCGCCTCTGCCATGCAATTTTTATGATATTTCATTAACATCAACTAATTTGCACTTGTTGCAATCACCGTGAACCGATGTAACTCCTTCATACTTGAGGCAGTTAGGAAGAAACCGTGAAGATCGCATTTCCGTATTATCGCTAAATATCGCCTCCGAACCCACCCAAAACTGTACCCTAGAACCGCCCCTGTTCAGGTTAAGAACTTAAAATTTTGACTCCAAATGCGGTATTCAATTTTATGAAAAGTCCAAAAATTTCATGGGCCTGCTCCCAGCCGTTCTGGAGATATCTGCGAAAAACATGAGGGGGAGGGGGGGGGGGCGGAATCCGCCCCCTGTTACAAATAAGGTTAACAATTTTCCTCACAAGCAAAAACAACTTATAACTTAGTTTCGATTCAGTTTAAGTTTGTCATGATTACGTGAAATCTTATAAACGTTACATTTTCTGAAGAAGTACAACATACTGAGGAGAGCCTGCCGGATCTGATCGTGGGATCATAGATCCAATCGAATGTTTATTGTGGGATCATGTGGGCTTCGAGAACTTGGACAAAATTCATTCAGAGATCCAGTGGAAACCAAAATTAATTGTCACCTTTTGTCGTGACTATCAACGGGATCCTTGATCAGTCATTACATTTTTTGTGTAATATCTTGGCTCAGGGACCCGTGTCTGTGATCCACGCACATGTCCGTATGTTCCTAAACTTAATTGAGCTATGAACGTGGATTCTAGATCCACTGGTGCATTTTGTTATGTGTTTCGGCGAGATCCTAGTCACAGATCTGGACTTTGTATACATTTTGCATTAAGATCTTTCTCTGGGATCCACGCACACACCCAAGGGCGGATCCAGGGGGGAGAACGGGGCCATGCCCCCCCCCCCCCCAGCCTGTTTAAGGGGGCCAAACTATGTTCCCCCCAAGACGTGAAGTCTAACACATGCTATATATGCATTTTTAGAACGGTACTGGGCATCCCAAAATTACAGCAGTCAAAATCGAGCTAGCCACAGTCAAAAACTGTAAAATTTCGCGCCGCTTCGCGGCATGACACAAGTTTCGCAATTGCATATACAAATTTGGAAAATTAATTCCATTTTGTGTCTTGCAGAGGCTCTTCTTGGCGGTAATTGCTGGCCCCAGGGCCAAATATCTTCATAACATATTAACTTTAAAGCGGGCTACATGCTTAGCTAGTCTGCCCAGTTCCGAAAAAGGCGACGCGAACGCAAAGACGCGGACCTCGACAACCTGGAAGCTGTTCCAGCGGTGCCCAACTTGCTGGCCCAAAGAGCTAATTGTGGGGACCAGGCCAGGACTATCTCCACAAACCATCTCCCCCAGGCTCCTTCAGATTCACAGGGACCATTTATGCGCGGAAATGTCGGTCTGCCTCTTGCTACTTTGAAACAATTTGCACCGTTACCAGTTGTTTGTTACAGTTCGGTACATAGGTGTGTGTATAGACTACAGTTATAATTATCATATGTACTATTGAGCGCTGACTGCCACCGATCATCGTGATTTACTATCCGAGGCTAATGTATATGAAAAACTACCTTCATTTCAACATTTTTCATCATACCGAGATGTGCAACCAGGAAAAGGTGCTACCTGAGGCTTGGCTCCACTCACGGTCTGGTTCCAATATTAAAATTTAGTTTTCCACGACCTAAAATTAAAATGTTCACGCCGTTTCGCGGCGTCACATCAGTGACAATCGTCATAACGAAGCCATCGTCATCGTCTTCGTTCGTCGTAACGCTGAATTGAATGAATAACATGTTTAGCTTCTTATCCTCTACAAGGCTAAGAAGCTAAAAATGCCTATGTTTCTGGGTTTTATCAGGCAAACCCGAGAAAACAATCACGCCGCTTCGCGGCGCTAAATAACAAGTACCCACTATATCATGCAAATCCACATTAAAAATGCTGCAAAGACTTAAATACACGCATAACAAATTGTGGTACATTTTATTTCGTTATTTCAGCCGACCCCTCCACTCAAAAATTATCGGCGACGCCCCTGGGTACAGCTGACAATTGACATAGTTTTGCTCAGTGTAAGGCAATGTCGGAACAATACAAACTGCAAGCTGACATCTTTCCTTTTTCGATATCCCAAAAGGTCAAAAACCTAAAAAAATATACACAAAATTCAAAATCGTGTGGTTGCAAAATAAAGTGGCCCAAATCCGGGAAGAAATTCGAAATTGGGGGTAGGCTATGTCTGCTAAAAAACGGTTTGGCCCCCCAAAAACGGCCGGCTGGATCCGCCCTTGCACACACATGCTCACTGTGCTCACTTTTCAGATGATCCGGTACCAGGCTTTCATGTGGTTTACCTGGAGGGACCCCCGGCTGGTGGTGCCCGAGTCGGCACGCAACTATTCCAGTGTGTCGCTGGACTCAAACCTGCAGGATCGTCTCTGGGTGCCCGACATTTTCATATATGACCAGGAGGACTACCAGCAGGAACGACTGATGCGCAATATCGGGCAGCTGGACCTGCTGACCAACGGCTACGTACAATACGGAGTTTTGTCAGTACCAAAGCTACCACGGGCACAATCAAGCGCATCAACTGAAAAGCTTCGCAGTTATAATGTTTTGAAACCGTGGATGCTTCCTGTCGCAATGCTTCAGGGGTATCCCTGAAGCATTGGAGACAGGTCATTTCCCTTCAATTCAGCGAGAAGGGTTAAGCATATACCAATAAGTTTCAGTAAAAAAAACCTAATACATCGGATCGTGATAAAACTGATGGCACAACCAGAGGAATTCCAAGACCCTGTCCTTAGGATTTTTTTCTTGCAAACAAAGCATGGGTAAATTATGAAAAACAGACATTTTTAGGAACCACCCAAATCGATGGGGGACCCGACTGAATCAATACTTGTGGTTGCCCTCCTGATGTGGGACGGTTTGTAATGCAATGGACAACACACCTTTTAAGGCATAATCTCATCGGGTGAGTTGGCGGTGTCCGGACAAAATGGCGAATGTCATTTTGCCGAATGTCTTTTTGCCGAATGCAGAATGTCGAAGGACACTTTGACGACATGTCTTTTTGTCGAAATGTGAATATGCCGAAAGCAAAATGGCGAATGTTAATTGTCGAAATGCCTTTTTGCCGACGTGTCAAAATGTCGAAATTTGGTCGAAATGTGAAAAATATTAATGTTTTTTTGCCGAATGACATTTTGTCGACATGTGAAAAGGTCGAAATGCCCTTTTGCCGAAATGTCATTTTGTCGACATGTGAAAAGTAGAAATGTCTTTTTGCCGAATGCCACTTTGTCGACGTGTCCAATTGGTTATCTTTGACTAAGGTGCCTGTCGGTGCGCCGTGTTATGCAAAATATGGCACCACAGTATGACGTCACAGCGTCATATGGTAACATCAGAAAAGCAGCGGCATTGTGCACCACGGTGACATTTCCATATTTCTTCAGACGAAACCATTATTATTACCAGAAAAACGCCTTTTGGGGCGAGGACCGAGCGGGCGCGGTGTGGCAAAGGCGTTTTACTGACCTATTGAATTGTTCATGATCTCCTTTCTCGAATCCTCCAAAAGGGAGTACGTCTTGAGCGCTGCATGCTTCATCGTATAAATTAATGCTTAGATTAGTAAAGCCATTTTTGATCAAGAATGATTTGTATTCATTTCGATGTTTGCGTGTGCCACGCGCTGTGGTCCCACCCCTATCAGAACGCACCATACCAAAAACAACATTTATTTGATGGACCTATCCAATGGTGAAAACCCGATATCAATCGGAGAAGTGGTTGCAAAGTTATTAGCTTCCGAAAAGCGTCTGTACGGCCGTGTCGGGCCGGTTCGGGTCGGGCCGTGTCAAATGTAAGTTTGTCTATAGTAAGTTGAGAAACCTCACGGGCGCTTCGCGCCCGCTCGGTAATTCATAGGTTAGGTTGCGTAGACACATCGGACAACTTATTTACGCCGTAGGGTTGTGTTTTGTCTACGAGATGGTCGAGGGGCGGAGGGGGTCGGGGTTGACAGCACTCCCCCCCCCCCCCCCCCTCCCCCCCGTAGGGCCGTAGCGCAGTGAGCGAATGCGAGCGGAGCGTTCTAAACGTGGGTCCCTGCGACCGTAATTGCTGTAAAGGTTAGGTCAAGTTCGATTATGTTATTACAATTGTTTACTGCCACACCCTGGTTAGGTTTAACGGCTTCGTCGAAATAAATATGGAAATTTCGCCGTGGTGCACAATGCCGCTGCTTTTCTGATGTTACCATATGTTGCCATAGTAACACGGCGCAACGACAGGTACCTTAGTAAAAAAATACCCAACCTTTACACACGTTGACAAAGTAACATTCGGCAAAATGAGATTTCGACTTTTCACATGTCGACAAAATTACATTTCGGCAAAAAGACATTTCGATCTTTTCACATGACGACAAACTGACATTCGGCAAAAAGACATTTCGACTTCTTCGCATGTCAGCAAAATCACATTTCGACCTTTTGACATGTCGGCAAAAAGATTTCGACATTTTTACATGTCGGCAAAAAACATTTCGACACAAAGGCATTCGCCATTTTCCTTTCGGCATATTCACATGTCGTCAAAAAGGCATTTCGTCAAAGTGTCCTTCGACAATATGCATTCGTCAAAATGACATTCGTCATTTTGTCCTGTAACCGAGTTGGGCCACCATCAAACGCCAGCGAGGTAACATAGGACACCGCCAAACTTGCCCCTGAGCCTCCTGGGCGAACCAACTCCGAGAGGTGGTGATCATTTCGAAATCACGTGACATTTTGGATGGCCCTGGAAAAACGATTGCGTGAGGCTAATCGAAGTCAAAACATTTAGTAAACACGCGCCCCAGCGGGCATCTGGGACAACTTCGCTCTGGTGGCGGTGGGGGTTCAAAATGAACCCCACTTACTCGAAAACTAAAAGGGGTAGGGATACGCGGATAAAAGTATTCGAATGCTCAGAGCAACCCTAATCGACGTCATGTCGGTCATTTTTTGTCTCAGGGCAATATTGACGTCACTATAGGCCATCAAAGGTAAATATTTCCAAGCTTCGGACTTTGCCCTAGAAATCATCAAATATCTCAGGAACTATGCTCGCTAGAAGCAAACGGAAAAGGCAACCGGAAGCTCTTGAAAAATAAACACTTAAGTGTTCTAAAATGTTAGCTTAACCCTATTTGTAACAGGGGGGGGGGCGGATTCCGCCCCCCTCTCATGTTTTTCGCAGATATCTCCAGAACGGCTGGGAGCAGGTCCATGAAATTTTGGGACTTTTCATAGAATTAAATACCGCATTTGGAGCCAAAATTTTGAGTTCTTAACCTGAACAGAGGCGGTTCCAGGGCACAGTTTTGGGTGGGTTCAGAGGCGACATTTGGCGATAATACGGAAATGCGATTTTCACGGTTTCTTCCTAACTTCCTCAAGTATGAAGGAGTTAGATCGGTTACGGTGATTGCAAAAAGTGCAAATTAGTTGTTGTTATTGAAATATCATAAAAAATGCGTGGCAGAGGCGGTTTCAGGGGCTTGAAAGGGGGGGGGGGGGTTCCAGGATGACTGACATGGTGATGACGATATGCCAGCGATAACGGCGCAATAGACGTTTAGCTTATAATGATATATGCACATATGAGGCCAGAAAAGGGAATAAAGTCATTTTTTGCAGAGGCGCGCTCAGGAATGGAAAAAAGGGGGTCATATTATTGCAAGGAAACTAAGAGGCATGGGCGTACAATAACATAACATACTGCAGTTTTCGGATCAAACACGCACCACAGGCTACTCTACGAACGATTATAAGATAATAGGCGAGTCCAGGTAGGGTAAAAGGGGGGGGGGGGGGGGTAAGCAATGTTAATTGAAGTTGTAAGTGAAATAGTCACTGTTGACTAGTTAGTATCATAATAGCGGATAATGTACTTATCAAAAGGTCTTGCTCCGCCCCAGTTTGGATCCTGGATACGCCTATGATGAAGTACAACATGTAAAAAGGAACTATCTACGATCAGTAACATATTTATAGTGCTGGGTAGCAACTTGTCTGCGGTTAATATTTATTTCCAATTTGACCTCTCTTTTTCACTAACCTGGTACCGCCTATGGCAAAAATATGATTTATAACTGTTTTGTCTAATGTCACAATCACATACCATTTCATTTATTTTATAAAAAAACATCAAAAAATGGTTTTATTACGCATTTACTTCACCCCCATATTGAGTGACCTGTACACGCCTATGATTTTTGAATTTTCAAACGTCACCGTTATATATCAATTTCCAATTCAATCTCTATAGATTCCTATTAGTTGTGTTAAAATCGGTCGATAAACATGAAAGCTATGTTGGATCAAAAATACCACTAAAATTTGTAGTTTTTGCCCCCCTGTTGCCCCCTATTCAAAATTTAGATTTTTGTATTATTAAGAAATGCAGATCGTGTTGAGGGGAACCAAACACCTTTCATTTTAAAAAAATCGGACGGGTAGATCTCGAGATCTCCGGGGGGGGCGGAATCCGCCCCCCCCCCCCTGTTACAAATAGGGGTAGCCAGGAGCCTGTTATAAATAGGGTTAAGTCAATCGTTTGGGCTCCAGAAGTCACCTAGGTCACGCTGACATTTTCTTTCAAAAAGTCGTCGTGAATAACTTATCTAAAGAAGATAGAACTCATAGTTTTAACACTTGATACTTCTAACGTCATCGTGTTTGTCTCGTCAACACGTTTCGCACCATTTGCATGATAACCGGTTACCGGGTTAGGTCAAATTTTCAATTTGACTTCAGGTCAAGGTTATTTGGGGACCCAAATATGCCATATAGCATATTGTTGGGAGACGCGCCTCGATGAGGCAAATATAGTGGTCTTGGTCTCGCGTCTCGATCGTTATTCTATCAATAGTTCTTGACAAAGAAGAGCTGGTCACCTCAGATGACCACAGCTGACCTTGTAGGGACCACTAAGCAGTGAGGAACAGTTGCACCTGGGTCATCAGGAATGAGCTATAATGCATGATCCTGAAAGAATCGGTGTTCTAATACGTATACTCCAAATAAGAAGCATTTGTATATTTGCGCATTGAGTTATGATAGAGAGGTCACAACATTGACCTTACCGTAGGTCACCGACATGAAAAAATCCGAGAAAAAATAATTGTAGGCACTTAGATGGTTAACTGGCCATATGCAATCCTGTGAGTTTCAAGCTGCTCGGTGAAACATTGTGGCCACAAACTGGTTGGAGGTGGGGTCATTTGACGCGATCTGGTGACCTGACCTGAGATGACTCGAGGAAAATTAAATCACAAAGTGTGGGTAATTCATGTGTGAACAGCTGTGCCAAATTTAGCGACGCTGCACAACGCTGTTTTCCCGCTGTGTAAAATATATCATGGGTGAAAATATCTCTCCACCAGGGCGAAAGTTAACACGCGGCTTACTGGGGGGGGGGCTATTTTTTGCCCCCCCCCCCCGTTATTTTGCAATAACTCTTCAACGAACGCCGGTATCGTCACTAAACTTGTAGTACCTTCTCTCACATCAATTCTACACATGTTGGCAAAAGGCAAAATATGATGTTATGATAGGTCAACCGGGAATGACGTCAGAGTGACGTCATGTTCTTCGGTTTTTGTTGAAAAATAATGGTTTGCGGAAAACGCTATCACAGGTACGGTGTTTGAGATAAACTTAATTGTCTTAAATAAAATTACTGACAATAGACCGGGCTATCAAACTGCTGTCTCGGATTTTTGAATTTGTTTTATTCAAAATTTTGAGAAATCCAAATCCAGTTGTTTTTGTTTTTACAAAATTTTCAAGAAAAAATCAGAATTATCCCAAAACCGGAATATATGTGATCGAGACGTGTGCGGTGAATATGTGTACCAAATTTGAAGTCGATATCTTCAAAAATGACTGACTTATGATCTTTAAAGGACAAATATCGACCACCTCGCACAGCATTACTATGCATAAAAACGCATTTCCGTTTTTGCTTTTTACTTCTATTTATATGGAACAAACAATGTTCTAATGTCATTTGTCGCGTTCTAGACGAAAAACAAACCCATAAACATGTGTTACAACGCCTAATGACCGTAATATGCAGTTTGACCTCGTGACCTCGGATGACCTTGACCTGACCCAAGGTCATAAACAGCTTAGAAAGGTACTTAGAAGTGTCAGACACAAGAATCATACCAATTATCGACAGCTTATGCGTTTAATATCGCAATTTTGCGCGACAATCCCATCCATCGAGACCTTTTGACACGGTCAAACATTTTATACTTGACCTGACCAGTGACGTCATCGGTGACCCTGAAGTCAACAATATTATGTTTCCCTCAATAAATTTCCCAGGGCTATCGAATGCCGTTTGAATTTTTACATTCGGTCCAGTAGTGTCGGAGATCCGAGGGGGGGGGGGGGGGCAAAAAATAGACCCCCGCCAGTAAGTCGCGTTATGAAATATACCCCAGTAACTCGCGGGTTAAACCACATCACGCACGGATTTGATAGTTCCCTGATTGAACGTGGGGGCATAACAAAATTATTGAAGAAAAAAATAATAATGTGTCAAAAAAATGTACTGGTAAAGAATCGCATCTGCCACGAACTGGACAAGTCTCGGTGGAAAGTATACAGTGTCTCCGGGCAAGAGCAACAGCGATTTGAGTGAAATCTCTTGAGAAATTATTGAAATATCAGTCCTTGTCTCAACTTCCGCTGGCACCAACAAACCCCGGTCTCCTTTAGAGCTCGCTTATGCCGTGCACAGGCTCATCCAACCAGTAATTTAGTGGTTGTAATTTTGTGAATTGATTGTGAAATCCAAGTACTTGTGGTTTAAGTTTGAGCAGTTTATGGTTGGCTCAGCGATACCAGTGGCGGTGCAGTGTGTGCTTTCAATATTTTAATATTTTTGCAATTCTTTTAACACAACATATGAATACTGTTGACGTCCTTTTGACGCGTTGCTTGCCAACATATTAATTATGATTGAATATCACTAGACACTAACCCGGCGTGTTTCTTTTCCAGCGCATCGTTTTCCATTGGCTGCCATTTGGACTTCTCGGCATATCCCTTCGATACACACCATTGCATAGTGAAATTTGGAAGCTGTGAGTTTGTTGATGTTGGGGAAAATAATTCCATTTTGATAAGAAATGGTAGTAATTTTTATATAGAGTCCAACAGCTCATATGTTCTCAGCGGTGTCGATTTTTCCAAACTGATTTTGCAGGTGCCGAAGTATGTAAGGAAGCAGCGTGGACTGCATTATGTTCTGCGTGACGCGTAACGCGTTTTTAATATTCTTGTCTGTTATCGTCTTTTTATTTATACTTTGGTAGCTTTATTTGTGGTGTATCACGACACCCCTGGTACCAGCCCTTTTCACCACTTGTCAGCAAAAGTTTCATTACGCCGATTTTGTCACAACCTAAAGTACCTAGCCAAGTATACATTTACAACCAACACTTATACATTGTATGACCAACACTTATACATTTCACAAATATAAGACAATATTTGTGTTTAAAAGAAATTCAAGCAATGGTGAATGCCAACATTTTTATTGTAATTTGTCATGTTCTTTTCATGGTTAAAATCACAGTTTGCAAGGCGCGTGCTATGCTATTTAGAAAATCACATTGACATTTTTTTTCAGATGTGAACTTGTGACAAATACTGCTTGAATGTTTCGTAAAATTGTTTGTTCTGAGCGCCTGGGCCGTATGCATATACAATTATGCAGACATCTCTATTGCCGCATGCAACAACAGTGTACATATACTGTATGGTATGAAGATCCAGGAATCTTCCTCAGTTTTTTTATTATAATTTTGATTTTTATTCTGAATCTGACACGCAGGGTAGTCTTGTTACTAGTTTGGTTGTTTGTCAGGATATGTTGGGAAATGTTAAGATATGATTCATGATTGGGTTAGGACTTAGGCTAGTTTTGTTCAGGTTTGAGGTTAGGTTAGGTTGGATCAGGTATGGTTCCAAAAACCTCAGTTCTCCAGACTTGTATTAATGTGAAGACTAAGTTCAGGTGACGAGGCCTTTGATTATTCCTTACGCAACTCACCTGTTCCTTACGCCTTTGGTCATGCTTTGCAAATGCTAAATTATGTATCAGAGTTGTGTTGTACTTCAAGCAAAATTTTGCCCAATGTTTTCTTTGTTTTCAATTCTGTAACATTTGTTTTTATATTTCGTGTACCCATCCAATGGTAGTAACTTGTGTTTGTGTGCGCTCGTTCACTGTGTGCGTGTGTTTGTGTCTGAAGGGATTTAATTTTTCCACATCAACTTATTTTGTAAAGCTCCACCCATGATTATGGTTGGTTGTTTTATTAGCTGTTGTAGATCTAACGTTTCTGTAGTCTCTTTTAGCTTGTGGTCCAAAGTTGTGATGCCGTTGTGCTGATATATTTGATGATCCAAGATTATATTTCCTGCATTACGATCCTCTAATATGAGTGTGGCTGTCGGCTTGTGGATCTGTGTTCGTCATACTGATTCTGATAAGCTATCAGTAAAATTTGACAATTTTTCCATCGTAAAGTTAGGTGGTAAATAAGCGCAACATACTACTAATGTAAAACTTCGAGTTTTGACTTTGACCCATATCCACTCTTCATCACCTATTTCTAACTCAGGTAGTCTTTGGAAAGGTAGTGATGTGTGAATGTAAATTCCTACGCCGCCGCCATGTCTGTTTCTATGTCGAGTCAGGGGTGTATGGAAAACTTCCAATTGGCATAAACTGCTGGCCATCGTGTTATTTAATTTAGTTTCAGAGAGTGCCAGAATTTGAATGTCATTGGTTTCTACAAATTGCTGAAGCTCGTCAATTTTTTTTTTCCCGGGCGCTAATACTATTAACCCGCCATTGGCTGGGGGGGGCATTTTTCGCCCCCCCCCCCGACGGACTTTCGCAATATCTCAGAAACGAATATCGCTATCGACGTTAAAATTCATATACCTTCTTCTACATCAATTATACGTCTTCTGTGTGAACATAAAGAAATTTCGTCGAAAATTTGCCGAAATATAGCGAATTTAGTGGCGTCACTACACACGAGTTTGACACAAAAATCATCTAAACTTTAGCAGGACGCAGAAACGCCATAGTTGAAGTAAAATGCAATCAAAAACGAAAAAAGATAGCCAATTGCAAGGGCTATCAAATAGCTGTCTCAGATTTTTAAAATGTTGGTTTTTGACCCCCGTAAAAAAACGTTCTTTTAAGGAAAAAATGCCCTGAAAGTCTACATTTTCAAACATTTTCAAAAACCGGAAGATATGTCGAACAACCACATATGGACAATTCCCAAACCAAATTTAAAAGCAATATCTTTATTTTTGACTGACTTATCGCTCCCTTAGTATGACTAACTCATGACGTCATATTTTGAAATTGCGTTTTTTGGCTTTTAATGAAAAGATACAAACAAATAAATGCCAGTATTGTATTTCTGAGACAAACCTGGTATGACACATGCCTTTTTATTGATATTTATAAATTTCACATTTTGACCTTATTTGACCTGACCTTGACCTTATATGTTGTCAGATTGCGAAAATGACTGATACTGTCGAATAATACGTGTAAAATACCCCATACAACATGTGTCGCATGGCTTTCGTAGACTGTGACCTTTTGTGACCCGACCTTGACCTTGACTTTTGCTTACAATTTCACTTTTGCTTATGCGAGATACGTAATATACCTCTAAGAGCACTTTGTGCGATAATAGTCGCAATCTAAGGCTTTGGATGGAAAGTATGGCCCAAAAACTCAAATATCTAAATTTTATATTTGACCTGACCGTGACCTGACATGTGACCTTATTTGTCAAATTTCGTGTATGCTTTGGATGTGTCTCATTAAGAGCTTTCGATCGCCGCCTTGCGCGTCTCGCTGTGGTTATTGGTTCGGAAGATAACCAGGGGGGGGGGGCGAAAAACGGCACCCACCCCAGCCAATGGCGTTCGGCTGAGACTCCAGGCAATGCCGGGTTAATACAAATGTGTGCTATGATTATATTTTGTTGCAGATGTGTTTGTAGTGGCCTCGGATTTGTTTCAATGTCGCTGATGATGAGCAATGTATGTATGTCTACGAACGTCCCATGTCTAGTCCAATGTCTGTTTGAAATAGTACGCTGAGTATGATGTAAGTTGCGTAGTCACTTGTGCGTGGCATGGCTGAGTGTTTCGTGGTGGGTAGTGTGTGACTAGGTTATGCCCGCGACCAGCTGGGAGGGCCCGATACCTATGACACAATTCAGATGACTGGATGTCTATGTGAACGGACTTCCCCAGAGAGGCGCCGGTGACTGGAAAGAGAGGCACCGAGTGAGCGTTTCGCGGCGGCGGCGAGTGGCACTGAAATAAATAAACAAAGCAATAACCCATGAGACAGAAAGAAATCAGAACGGAACATTAGCTGAACCAATCATATGAACTGACTGACCAACAATAACAAGCATAGTGTACAATCAGGTTAGCATACAGTGACTGATAATTGGTCAGCGCATAGTTTGATCACGTACGATTGCTGAACAATAATTCAAGGCAACATAAAAATATGTGTAAATAAGTGTACCGTTGTACTGAAAGTAAGAAAGAACTAAATGTCAAAAATGAGGAAAAAATTAGCATTAGCATAGCGTGAACGTAAGCAATGTACTACCCCCCCCCCCCCCCCACCTGTAAAAAACGGATCCGGGGGAGGTCTATCGCCAACGTTGTCAATTAAAAAAACTGAAATAGGGGCACCCTCAAAATATAGTGGACCAAATCCGTTGAGTTTTCAAATTTGGGAATAGGTAGGGCACCACTGCATTTGATGACCCCCCCCCCCCCCCCCCCCCCCCTCCCCTTGAAGATTTTCTGGATCCGCCCCTGACAGCCGCTGACCAGCGCACTATGGGTCAGGAGCCCGATCTAGCCCGCCATAATTGGTCGGAGTTATTTTTTTCATTTCAATATGGGACATACATGAATATGTTCAGAATAGACCGTGGATTAAGACTATGGCAAGCGTTTTTGAGTGCAATCACACGTCGTACATAGGTCCGTGTTTCGGTGCCGTTAATACGTCCAAGTGTGTTTGCACTCGAAAACGCTTGCCATATTCTTAATCCACGGTCTATTCTGAACATGTTCATGTACGTCCCATATTTAAATTAAAAAAAATCACTCCGACCAATTATGGCGGGCTAGATCGGGCTCCTGGCCCATAGGGCGCTGGTCAGCGGCTGTGCGGCTGCCGCAGCGGCTCGCCCGGTGGGCACTGCGCTTGGCGCGTTGTCTACCGGGCGAGCCGCTGCGGCAGCCGCATGCGGCGACCAGCAGCTGTGCGGCAGCCGCATGCGGCTGCCGCAGCGGCCCGCCCGGCGGACACCGGGCTTCACAGGCAGAGGCGGCGCCAGGCGAGCAGAAGCGGCGCGCAGCGAGCCGGGCACACCGCACTGGTCACCCGCCGAGGCTGCGTTTCTGAACTGGTACTGATGAGCACAGTGCAGCGGAGGCTCCGGAATCATGTCTCTCAGTGACTGCCGGTCAGCCCACCGGTCGACAGGCGGGCAGACCTCCAGGAGGGTCATCACCCCCTAGGCCTCCAGGAGGCGTCATCACCCCCTAGGACTCCAGGAGGGGTCATCACCCCCTAGGCCTCCAGGAGGGGTCATCACCCCCTAGGCCTCCAGGAGGGTCATCGCCACCTAGGCCTCCAGGAGGCGTCATCACCCCCTAGGCCTCCAGGAGGCGTCATCACCCCCTGAGCCTCCAGGAGGCGTCATCACCCCCTAGGCCTCCAGGAGGCGTCATCACCCCCTAGGCCTCCAGGAGGGGTCATCGCCCCCTAGGCCTCCAGGAGGGGTCATCGCCCCCTAGGCCTCCAGGAGGCGTCATCACCCCCTAGGCCTCCAGGAGGCGTCATCACCCCCTGAGCCTCCAGGAGACGTCATTACCCCCTAGGCCTCCAGGAGGCGTCATCACCCCCTAGGCCTCCATTAGGCGTCATCACCCCCTGAGCCTCCAGGAGACGTCATCACCCCCTAGGCCTCCAGGAGGCGTCATCACCCCCTAGGCCTCCAGGAGGCGTCATCACCCCCTAGGCCTCCAGGAGGGTCATCACCCCCTAGGCCTCCAGAAGGGGTCATCACCCCCTAGGCCTCCAGGAGGGTCATCACCCCCTAGGCCTCCAGGAGGCGTCATCACCCCCTAGGCCTCCAGGAGGGGTCATCACCCCCTAGGCCTCCAGGAGGGTCATCACCCCCTAGGCCTCCAGGAGGGGTCATCACCCCCTAGGCCTCCAGGAGGCGTCATCACCCCCTAGGCCTCCAGGAGGGTCATCACCCCCTAGGCCTCCAGGAGGGGTCATCACCCCCTAGGCCTCCAGGAGGCGTCATCACCTCCTAGACCTCCAGGAGGGTCATCGCCCCCTAGGCCTCCAGGAGGGGTCATCACCCCCTAGGCCTCCAGGAGGCGTTATCACCCCCTAGGCCTCCAGGAGGGTCATCACCCCCTAGGCCTCCAGGAGGCGTCATCACCCCCTAGGCCTCCAGGAGGGGTCATCACCCCCTAGGCCTCCAGGAGGGGTCATCACCCCCTAGGCCTCCAGGAGGGGTCATCGCCCCTAGGCCTCCAGGAGGGGGCATCACACCCTAGGCCTCCAGGAGGCGTCATCACCCCCTAGGCCTCCAGGAGGGGTCATCGCCCCCTAGGCCTCCAGGAGGCGTCATCACCCCCGATGCCTTCAGGAGGGGTCATCACCCCCTAGGCCTCCTGGAGGGGTCATCACCCCCTAGGCCTCCAGGAGGGGTCATCGCCCCCTAGGCCTCCAGGAGGGGGCATCACACCCTAGGCCTCCAGGAGGCGTCATCACCCCCTAGGCCTCCAGGAGGGGTCATCGCCCCCTAGGCCTCCAGGAGGCGTCATCACCCCCCGATGCCTTCAGGAGGGGTCATCACCCCCTAGGCCTCCTGGAGGGGTCATCACCCCCAGCCCACTCACCCAGAGCTCACTATGGCACCCAGAGCCCACTCTGGCCAGCCCCCAGATGGCCTAATCTGGCTTCCACGGGGTCACCCTGGCCTCCGGAGGGCACACACTGGCCTCCAGAGGGCCTAATCTGGCATTCAGAGGACCCACTCTGGCCGGCCTTTGGAGGGCCCACTTTTGCTTCCAATAACCTCGTCCTGGCCTCCTCAAGGCCAGTCTGGGCTCCAGAGGGGCCAACCTGGCCTCCAGCAGAAGGGCCAAACTGGCCTCCAGCAGAGGGTTCAACCTGGCCTCCAGAGGGCCCACTCTGGCTTCCATAGGGCTCACTCTGGCCTCCGGAGAGCCCATTATGGCCTGCAGAGGGCCCACCTGGCCTGCGGAGGGCCAATTTGACCTTCGAAGGGCCTACTCTGGTTTCCGGAGGGCCTGCTGTGGCTTCTGCGGGTACCACCTTGTCCTCCAGAGGGCCCACTCTGACTTCCTGAGTTCCCATTATGGCCTCCAAAGGGACCACTGTGGCCTCCTGAGGGCCCACTCTGACCTCCAGAGGGCCCACTCTGGCCTCTGAAGGGTCCACTCGGGCCTACATGCGACTCAATCTGGCCTGCAGAGGGTCCAAAGATGAAAAGTGTGGCCTGATATGAGCGGTTATCAGGCTATTTCATATAAAAATATGCTAAACTCATAGGTCTACGCGCGCCCTTTGGAGGCCCACGGGGTTGGGGGGGGGGGGGCAAGCCCCCCCCCGTAGCTACGTCCCTGCCTAGCTGTTTCAACGTTTTGTGAGGCGATTCATTTCCGACTCAAAAACTATTTCTTTGAGGTGAAGATAAGACATTTGGTCGGCTCACTCCTTGAGTCCTCATTGATTTATAATTTTACTCGGTACAGATCCGACCCTAATCAGTATCCCTTAGAATGGAAAAGGAGGCACCCAAGCCTAAAGTGGTTGTTAATAACGTCTATCGGGGTTCATCTCACATCTCGCAAAGTACGCTTCGGAGTGAGTAACCGTTATGTCAACGGCAAAAAAAAGCTGGTTTGTAGGGACCAAATCCCCAAAAAGTCACACATTTCTAAAAACTCATCGGATTTTGTTTTTATATGCATGAATAAATAGGTGATTTTAAACAATCTTTCCTTCGTAAAAATTGCTTAGATTTTCGTTGCAATTTAGAAATGCGCCATTTTTTGGTCGACTTCAGGCGATTTTGGGGGCTTGGCCCTTCCGGCCCCCTTCGATACGCCTGTGGCCAGAAAACATTGGGGGGTGGGGGCGAGAGCACCTTTGGGGGCCGAACTCAACATTGGGGGCCGAGGGCCACCCGAAAAGTATATAAATCGACACCTATGTATGTTCTAAATGATGTACATATACAATTATTGACCTGGGATCACATGTTCACAAAACTTTCTTCAACATCGATTTCGTTTTCATTGAAGGGAGCTTTCGCACACATCTGAGTCCCTCACCATTGCCATGCCATTGTCTTTCAAGGTTAAAAACATCGATAAAGCAGCGGTGGCGAACAACTTCTGTCACCCCGCTACCAACGGAGCTTCTTAACCCGCCCCGGGTAGGATGGGTGTTTGAACCCCCCCCCCCCTGCGTTTTTTTCCTCCAGATTACGAAAAATGTCGGCGCGTAGCGTCGCCAAATTTTGCATACCTTACCATTGATTTTGTTCACACATGTTCTTTAAGTGTGAGATTCGTGTCAGGTCAGGTCAGGTCACCAGGTCAGGTCAAGTGACCCCACCTCCAAAACGTTTGCGATGGTGCCATGACATCAGTTTTTCAGGGATCGATATGGAACTTTTAGGATTGCATGAGGCCATCAGTGTCTACAAAACGTTCATCTCGGAATTTTGATATCAGTGACCTAAGGTCAGGTCAATTGCGTGACCTCCCCATTATAAGTCAATGGAGAAATATTCAAAGGCTTCCTATTTCGAGGATAGGCACGATATCAGTCCAATTCCTTCTGGATAATGTCATAATAGCACATTCTTGATGATCCAAGTGCAAATTTTGTTCATTGGCTCCTAAGGGGTCATTTGAGGTCATCCGAGGTCACCATCACTTTTGTGTCAATAACTCTCGACATAATAAAGATAGATAAGTGAAACCGGTACCAATGTGTTTGTCTCGTCGAGACACGTCTCCTAATATGCAACATGACCTACCTGTGTCACCACGTAACCTTGCCCTGAGGTCAAATTTTGAACTTGATGTAACAAAGTCACCATGTACATCATTCGAAGCGCCTTGATGAGACAAACACGATGGCGTAAATTGTATTTCGTTATATTGATTAAATACAAAGTTATTAGCGAAAATAATTTTGCCAAAAATCAACATGTTTTACTTTTATGACCTAAACTTAAAAAAACTTAAACTTTAAAATTGTATGACCTGGAGCCTAAACTGTTGACCTGAGGTCAAAGTTAAGTACTTACCAACGATTATCAATTTCAATGGCTGTCGATTGTTTTTTCCATTTGTTTTTAGCGTTCCCGAGATATTTGGGATTTTTTTGGAGTAAAGTCCTAAAACTGGAAAATTTGACCTTCGATGACCTAAAATATGGTGACTGGTGACCTCAATTTGGACCTGAGCGAAAACAAATCTGAAATAGTTTTAAAATGATTTTTGACAAGCTTTCGAATGTTGTTATTGGTTTTGGTCTATGTCCCATAGGAGCCGAGTTAGAGTTTTCAACCCCCCCTCCAGTCGGGCGTGGAAAATCCAGAGGCCCAGTGGGGCGCGGGTTAAAGGAACTAATGATCACGTGGAAATGAAGGAAGTCGGGCAGTAATTTTCGTTTCATGTGGATAATATCGAACGGACAACGACGGAAATGGTTGGAAACGAATGAAGAATCATTTTTTTAGCACACAGAAAGCATTTTCTAGCCCCAGAGCTCAGATTATTTAGGACAGAGGTAGAAGTCAAGGACCCAGTAGCGAAAACGATCGTTTCATAACGGTATATAAAGGGAAATTGCAGGCTTTCATGCACCGGCATATTACTTTTCCTTTATTTTATACAATTTGATTGAAATTCGACCTTTTTTACAGGGATTATACGGGGTTTTCCCAGAATAATTGAGTTATATAGTGAAACGTTATTAGCGAGTTATATAGTAAACGAGTTATAACGAGTTATATAGTAAACGTACTTTAAACGTACTGAAACGTACTAAAGGCGATAGAAGTCCCACGGTAGCCACATTTTTCCGGTAATGACCTCTTCTGCACGTAAGGACATTTCAAAGTGCGCGGTGATGTCACTGCGTATTTTCTGCAGGACCGGCTGAGGCAGAGCCAGTCATCTCTTTTATGCTAATAAAAAAAAACTCCTCACTTATGGCATATTTCCGGTAAAATAAGCAATATTTGAAAAAAATCAACTTGTTTTGTTCCAACATCAGCAGCAGTTACCTAGTTTTTCCCATAAAATTTGATATTTTTCATGAATTTTCATGCCAAAATTAATACGCCTGGACAGTAATGCCGATCAAGTACTCGTTATCTGATACAAGTCTCGAAAAAACGCCAAAACTTTAACGCTGATAATTGTTGAAATAATGGCATTGAGGTCCCTGCTATATGTCTTAAACGTGTTTAAAGCTCATACAACTGCAAACTAGTGCATTTCCTTTCAGGACGGAAACCCGTATAATCCCTTTGAGGATTTTAACGTTGCGCAGCTGCATGAACATGCATTAGGTTCGAATTAACTCGCTGAAATGGTTAATATTTGATAATCAAACCATGACGTTTGTTTTGTTTACAGTCGCGTATACGGAGGATCGCATGGAGATGGTCTGGTCGCCAAGTGAATTCCAGCAGCTGTACGTAAATGACACAACCCTGAAATTCAATACGCTTTCTGTTTCATTCAAGAGAACTGGGCCTAAATCGGACTGCTATGGTACAAAGAAAGGCAAAGGTGAGTAACCACACTCTGCATCGATTACAAATGACGACTACATTCCAGTTGCGTATTGGAAATGAGTGTATGAAGGGATGAAGTTTTGATGAGGATATGAGGGATGAGGAATTGTTTATGTTTCATGTTGTTTGCAGGATTCCACCGGCGGTATATTCAATACAACGGAACATCGATCAACTTCAGGAACGTTAAATGAAGTTTGCATTTGCATGTTTGCAAGTTTGTGCGTGTCGTTATTGAAACCTGCCTTAACTAACCCCAATAAAATATCAACATATTGATAAAATAATAATTAGTCACCTGATCTTTAACTATCGGAATATTTACCACAGCATTAACCCGCGAGCTACTGGGGTATATTTCATAACGCGACTTACTGGGGGGGGGGGCTATTTTTAGCCCCCCCCCTCTGATCTCCGGAACTACTGGACCGAATGAAAAAATTCAAACGGCATTCGATAGTCCTGTGAAATTTATCGAGGGAAACATAATATTGTTGACCTCGGGGACACTGATGACGTCACAGGTCAGGTCAAGTACAAAATGTTTGACCGTGTCAAAAGGTCTCGATGGATGGAATTGTCGCGCAAAATTGCGATATTAAACGCATAAACTGTCGATAAATCGGTATCATTCGTGTGTCTGACACTTCTAAGTACCTTTCTAAGCTGTTTATGACCTTGGGTCAGGTCAAGGTCATCCGAGGTCACGAGGTCAAACTGCAGATTACGGTCATTAGGCGTTGTAACACATGTGTATGGGTTTGTTTTTCGTCTAGAACGCGAAAAATGACCTTAGAACATTGTTTGTTCCATATAAATATAAGTAAAAAGCAAAAATGGAAATGCGTTTTTTATGCATAGTAATGCTGTGAGAAGTGGTCGATTTTTGTCATTTAAAGGTGATAACTCGGTCATTTTTAAAGATATCGACTTTAAATTTGGTACACAAATTTACCGCATACGTATCGATGACATATATTCCGGTTTTTGGATAATTCGGATTTTTTCTTGAAAATTTTGTAAAAACAAAACAAAAATGTATTTGGATTTCTCAAAATTTTGAATTAAAAAACCCTCAAAAATCCGAGATAGCAGTTTGATAGCCCGGTCTATTCTTAGTAATTTGGTTTATAACAATTTAGTTTATCTCAAATATCGTACCTTTGACAGCGTTTTCTGCAAACCATTATTTTGCAACAAAAACCGAAGAACATGACATCACTCTGACGTCATTCCCGGTTGACCTATCATAGCCTCATATTTTTCCGTTTGCTAACATGTGTAGAATTGATGTGAGAGAAGGTATTGAAAGTTTGGTGACGATAACTGTGTTGGTTTAGGAGTTATTGCAAAATAACGGGAGAGGGGGGGGGCAAAAAATAGCCCCCCAAGTAACTCGCGGGTTAACATCAGTGCAGGTGCAGGTAGCTATCGACAAAACCACTACCGAGCGCAACGCCCTACCACCTGATGATCCCGTACTTCCACACCACCAGCAACCGTTCACATCAGTAAGGGATGCACAATCCTTGCGTGTCTTCACTTTCGCTGACTCATGTAAAAGGAGTCTAATGGACGGGAGATGGACGCGTCGAGCGCGTCTAACTTCCGAAATCTCGAATTTCTGATCATATATGTGGGTGTTGGCGGTGCGTGAATATGCCGGCATGGGTCCACCAGCACTGCGAATTTTGCAGTTTGTGGACAAAATAAAGAGATAGAAACAATACCGAGGTAAACACGAATCATTGTCGATAATTTGCAAATAAATGGTATAGCTGAAGTATAAAGTTTTACAAAATGCCTCACCTGATTTTTGCAATATTGATATTAGTAATAAACGACGTTATTTTGACATAAGACCCTGCCAGAGCCTACTACAGCCTCCCACAAGGGTCGGTCACGCCGTGCAGGCGGCTGAGCAGAACACTCGGGTATTGGCGATGCACCAAGTGATAAGGGACTCCGTGTCAGATAGTGCATCGAAGGTCCGCTTATGTAACGACATGCCAACCGCCGGCCATTTCGGTGGCCCGAAACCGCTCAGTTTCGAGTTTATTTTCGATCCTGTGTCGAAATTACTGAGCGTTACGAAACAATTCTTTCATCACATTCATTTTTTTTGGACAATACTATAATACTGCTATCTCTGTTCAAAACATGTGTTAACCCTCGACAGTGCAGCGTTCGAGATACCTACGTGACCGTACAGGGGGTACGACCCCTTGACGTTTCGCTCCTAATTGAGCTAGAGCTTCTATTAAAAACGAGCGTGTTGATTGTGACGAGATAAAGCCGTTGATACCCGATTTTAAGGTCCTGTGTCATTAGGTGACCTCTGAGGTCATGTCAATGACCCGGATGTCATCCAAACCGTGGATGTGTAGAATAATTGAATTTTAATCGAGCTAGAATCGTGAATGAGCATATACTTATACAAAATGGGTGCAAATTTGAAATCAGCGTCACGAAATTTCCTAGAAACTACCAGATTCCAAAAAGGTCATGTCAAGTCTCGGAGGTCAGAGACCTCGGTTGACCTGTTGCTTCTGGATCATGTTATTATAGGATATTCTTGATGACCCAAGTGTAAGTTTTGTTCAGTGACCCTGTTCAGTGATAATGAAGATAGAGAAGTAAAACCGACAGAAATGTGTTCGTCTCGTCAAGACCCGTCTCTCTATATGTAAAATGACCTATTTGGGTCTTGACCTCAGGTCAAGATCACGTGACCTGAAGTCAAATTTTGAAGTTGACCTAACACGGACACCATGTGTATCATTCAAAGCGCCTTGACAAGGCAAACACAATGACGTAAACAGTTTTCCGTTATTAGGTACAATTTTATTAGGTAAAACAAAGGGACAAAGGGTAAAAAAGTTATTAGGTAAAAGTATTAGGTAAAAAGTTATTAGCGAAAAACGGTTTTGCAACTAAAAAAACAGCATTTTGTTTAATTGTTTTACCTCTGGAGTCTGGAGCCTCAAGTATTGACATGAGATCAAATTTGAGGCAACCATGTTGATTGCAAATTTCAATGGCTGGCGATCGCTATTTTCCGTTTGTTTCTAGCTAGCATAGTTTCCTAGATATAGGAAAGTTTCTGGAGCGAAGTCCTAAAACAGGAGAGAAAAAATGGAAAATTTGACCTTTGATGACCTCTGGTGACGTCAATTTTGCACTGACCTAAACAATACTGGAATACTTTCGATATAACTTGTATCAAGCTATCAAACGCCGTTTTCCGTTTGTCGCTACGTTGCGTATTTTTCGAGATCTTACGGGAGGCGGAAATCAACGCCCTGCAGTTCGTGTTCGGCGCAAACCCCCTACAGTGCGCGGGTTAAGTACCAAGGTGTGTTCTAGATGGGCCGGATCAACAGTTTTCTGGTCACATCAGGGGAGAGTCACGTCCTTCCTAACACACCTTCGAAAACTTCCTCCCCCATAACTTCAGGCGTTTTCGAAATATAGAGGTACCGCCTCTAAACGGGACGGTCCCGTTTTGACCAGATGGTCCAAGAGTGACTAGTAGTGGTCAGGCGCCGCCCCGCCAGCCGTTCGCGGGGTCGCGCGCCTACGTGGAAAGCAACCGTGGGGACAATAATTAAGATATCTGTTTAGGCAGTGGGGCAGATCATGTTCCTATACTACCAATGAAATAACACACATATTTAATGCACCGAAGCTTAGTAGTAGTGACCAGGCGCCACTCCGTCAGCCGTCGCCCCCCCCCCCCCCCTCCCGCACGCGCCTATTGCCGTGTGCCCGGTAACCTGTCCCTGTTCTTCTCCCTTCTACTGCGCTCTCACGCTGCTTTCTTCATTAGTGACAACTGACGTGACAGACATGACTTGGGGCACGTGGAAAGCGACCGTGCAGGGGACAATTAAGAGATCTGTTTAGGCAGTGGAGCAGTTCATGTTCCTATACTGGATCCTATTCCGACCCGACTCCGCCACTCCGCCTTTCTGCTCGTCTGAGTCCCACTCCACGTACCACGGCGTTGAACCAGGGCTGGACCATCGCAACTGATCCATGTTCCGTCTGCTCACGAGGCTAACCATGAGACCTTTAAAGGGAATGTTTCACCTTTCTGAAAGTTATCAAATATACGCTGGTTGTAGTAGAAAATATGAAGTAAGTGCTGCCGAAAACGATGTTGATATTTTTCACTCGAAAAGTCGCTTAACTTTATACAAATCAAGTTTGGATATTTGGGCGAATTACGTCATTATTGAGCTATAGATCGCCGCTGATTGGCTGACAGTGGGATTAGCTGAAAAAAGTGACTGTCAGCCAGTCATCGGCTGCACCAGCCTGGGGTCATTTTGTAAATGGTAAATTAAATTGCTTAAAAACGGTTTTAACCGTTTTTATTACTAAGGTCGTTTTTCCCAAAACTAAAAAGTTTTGGGAAAAACGACCTTAGTAATTTAGACATTTCAATAACGGCCCAAGATAATGGCTATCTCAGTTTAAAACGAATACAAAGGTGAAACATTCCCTTTAACACGCGCCCTGGAGGAGGGGCGAAATCCGCCCACCCCTCCGGTTTATCGAGGATAGCGCAAAAACGGCGGCGCGCAGCGCCGCCGTTTTTTTGTATACCTGTTTAGAAATGAACTTCCCGCATTATGTACAATTCTTGGCCTCAGGTCATCTCAGGTCAGGTCACCAGACCAGGTCACGTGATGACCTCAACTCCAAAACGTTTGCAGTAGTACTACAGCCACAGTTGTACGCCGATCGGTTTCAATCTTGCAGGACTTCATAAGGTCATAGATACCAACAATTTGTTTATCTCGGATTTCTAATATCGGTGACCTAAGGTCAGGTCAATTTTGTGACCGCCAACACGGTTGTATCAATAACTATCGACATAATGAAGATAGAGAAGAGAAAACGGTACCAATATGTTTGTCTCGTCGAGACACGTCTCCCAATATGCAACATGACCAACTTGGGTCACCACTTGACCTTGACCTCAGGTCAAATTTCTCAGTTGACCTAACCTGGTCACCATGAATATGATTCGAAGCGCCTTGACAAGACACACGCGATGGCGTAAACATTATTGCTTTATCTGTATTAGGTAAAAGGTTATTTGGGGAAAACAGTTTTGAAAACAAAATCACCTTTTTGACATTCGATGACCTCTGGAGCCTAAACTATTGACCTGAGATCAAATCTGAGGACACCTATGTCGATGGCATTTTTTCAATGACTTTCGATTGCTTTTTTCCGTTTGCTGCTAACTATCATAGTTCCCGAGATATTTGGTTGAAAAAAACAAATTGACGAAATACTTTCGAAAGAGCTTGTCTCGAGCTATCTAACGTCGTTTCCCGCTTGTCGCTACGTTGCGTGGTTTTCGAGATCATAGGGGGGGGGGGGCGAAATCTGCCCCCCCCCCTCCAGGGCGTGTAATTATCAGAGGCCATCCAGGGCGCGTGTTAAGCGAGGGCTATTCTGACGGGCTGTATTGGGATTCAATGCACATGTGGAAAGATTCCAAGCTGCTGATCCGTTCCCCGCAACGTTTGCCAGCTTCAGTCAAGTGTGAGAAAATATGTAGGAGACAATCCCGTCTGATGTTGTTACTGGTTGTGATGTGATTTTAGTATTTCAGTGTTGTATATTTTCGTGTGTATTTGGTTTGTCTTGTTTCCAGGGGCGTAGCTTCTCCAGACAAGTAGGCTGAGCTGGGAAAAATCATTCACACCCGGGATATTAGCTACAATAAATCAAAAAAATAGGTGATTCATTGAAAAAACAAGCATCCTACGTTCGATAACATTAGAAGATATAACAAATAAAATAATGTATTATGCACGTTGATCAGATAATCGAAAAGCTCTTACATTAGCAATGAACTAAAAGACGGCAATGTCAAGAAAACTTGGCAAATCCTTAAAGGGAATAGATCACCTTGAAAGTTGTCTTGAAATTCAACCATACGGTGCATCTTGAGCTCAAAACTACGAATATGACTTTGGTTTGGACAACTGATGGATATATGTGGAGAAAGAAATAAGTTTCTCTTCGCATTTCACGATAAATCGTACGATAGCAGCTGGCGTTCTGGCTCCGCCCCGCTCCGCCTGACGCCATGTACAGTCTCTGACAAGGGGCCACCGCGCCGCCCGGGCGGCTGAGCGGATATTTACGAGGCGTCGTGATCAGAGACTACGTGCTAGAGAGTGTACCTGCCTCCGGCGGCGAGCGTTCATGTCCCGATCGTGGCCCGGAACAGCGGACATGAAACCGGGCCCACTAGTTCTGTGTCGAAATTACTTAACGTAGGGGGGTAATTCTTTCACCACAACCCATTTTTTAGATCTGCTCTACAAATCTGCTATCTCAGTCCAAAACCCCATGATAAAGGTGAACTATTCCCTTTAATGCGGTCACTAAAGGAACCATCCATGTTAATAAGTTTCCGAAAACATTTAAAACTGATGATGATTGTCATGTAAAGGATCCCCAACATATCTCAGAACACTTTAACACATTTTTCTCTCCAATTGGAATACAACTAAATCAACAAATGCCCCCTCTAATATAGACCCATTGAATTACATCCCTGTGCTCCAGGGAACTCCCTGAACACCCTCTTCCCCACAACTGTAGAGGAACTCTTTTCACTTATACGCACTATGAAGAATATCGTGGCGGTCACAACGGCATAAATACTAAGTTATTCAAAGCAACGTTTTCTGCAATAATCAATGAGTTAGTTCATTTTATGAATCTATGTTTTGATCACAGCACGTTTCCCTCATTATTAAAAAGGCAGTAATTAAACCAATTTACAAAACTGGCGATGAACAGAGATTTACAAACTACAGACCGATTAGTTTGCTTCCAGTTATTTCAAAGGTTCTTGAAAAACTGATACATAACTGTATTAATGAATTCCTTAACTTGAACAATATAATAAATGACAACCAGTTTGGTTTTCGGAAAGGTATGAAACCTATATGCCATTACTAATACTACAAGACAAAATCACCAAAGCTTTTGAAACCGGTCATGTGGTTTCTGGTCTCTATCTATATTTACGTAAAGCATTTGATACGGTAAACATCGATATTCTCCTCAAAAAGGTACATCGCTACGGAATATCAGACAAAGCATTACATATGATACAACCTGTAAGGCGCCGTAGTTGGCGATGAACGAGCGAGCGCGAAATAAATGTATCGTGAATTTCAACCCGATCGGGCAAGTAGTTCCTGAGATACAAAAAAAGGTGCGCACGTGCGCACGTGCAGAGTCACCCCACCCATGACTTGTGGGTAGGCGGCGGCGGAGAGGTCCCTAACCCCACACCAAATTTGAACCCAATCGGCTCATCCGTTCCTGAGATATAGAATAGGGGTGTGCCCGTACGCACGTGCAGAGGCACCCCATCTCTGACTTGTGGGAAACTGGCGGTTGAGAGGTCCCTAACCACACACCAAATTTGAACACAATCGGCTCAGCCGTTCCTGAGATACAGAAGAGGGGTGTGCACGTGCGCACGTGCAGAAGCACTCCACCCCTGACTTGTGGAAAGGCAACGGCTGAGAGGTCCCTAACCACACACCAAATTATAACGCAATCGGTTCAGCCGTTCCTGATATATCAAATAGGGACGTGCACGTGCGCACGTGCAGAGGCACCCCATCCCTGACTTGTGGAAAATTGGTGGCTGAGGGGTCCCTAACCACACACCAAATGTGCACACAATCGGCTCAGCCGTTGCAGAGTTGTTGCGAGAAAACACTTTTCAACACCCCTCACGCGGCACGCGGCACGGGCCACGCACAGTGGTAGTCACCAACATGAGTCGGCACTGGTCTCAAACAGGGTAGGTTGGATGGGGCTGCTCAGCAAAGAAGTCAGCTTGTCAATCGGACGTGTGGTTGCAGAGATATGGGCTTCTCAGAAGCGTCGCCACGGGTCGGGTCGCTCATATTCAGATTTTCCTCATATACCACGGAAAGACGAGCGAGCGCTTCGCGCTCGCTCGTAATAATACTTAACCAACCGCACCCAGTGCGTTCAGATATATAATTTTCGTTCTAATTACTTGCCGGTAGAAATAGGCGTTTCTCAAGGATCTATCCTAGGCCTCCTTCTATTTATTATCTATATCAACGATTTGCCTTTGATAAGCCACGATATGACCTCGATTATGTATGCTGACGACACAGCGATCTTCATGGAAGGCTCAAATGAACAACAGTTGCAGGAATCTATTCACAATGTATCGCCAAACATTGCTGCCTGGTTACAGGCAAATTGCCTTTCTCTAAATACTAATAAGACCTACCTTCAAATATACCATAACACCAGACGTTCACTTAATATTTCGCTTAACCCGCGAGTCTCTGGGGGGGGGGGGGTGAGCCCCCCCCCCCCCCCCCTCCCTTAGGAATATTATACATATCTCAACAACTAATACAGATATCGACGCCAAACTTTCAGCACCTGTCCGGGCATCATTTTTACACCTTTTGTGCAAAAATGAAGATATTTCGTCAGATTTTTTTCCGAGATATAGTGAATTTAGTGACGTCACTAAACACGATGTTGACACAAAAACAGCTAAACTTTGCCAGGCCGTACAAATGCCAAATATGAAGCAAAATGCAATCGAAAAACCCAAAAAAGTAGAAAATTGCAAGAGCTACACACCAGCCATCTCGAAATTTCGGAAATATTGGTTTTTGGCCCCAAAAATATTATATATATATTTGTTTTTAAATGCCCACAAAATCAAATTTTTCAAAGATATTAAAAAAACGGAATATGCGTCAGATAACGACATATGTGCAACTAACATACCAAATTTCAAAATTATATCATCTTTTTTTTACTGACATGGCATATAAAGTATGGGTAAATCATGACGTCATATTTTGAAATTGTGTTCTTTTTTATTTTATGGACCAGATACAGACAAATAAATGCCAGCACTGTATTTTGTACATCAAACTGATATAGAAACATGCTTCTATAATTTCGATTGATCAATTTCAATTTTTGACCTTCATTGACTTGAACTTGACCTGAACTTGACACTAACTTTACGTAAATGAAGTCAGGTGGTAAAATGACTATCACTATCGAATTATACGCGTAAAAACATCCATAAAACATGTGCTGCATGACTTTCGTAGATATTTTGTATGTAGTGACCTTTTGTGACCTGACCTTGACCTTGATCTTTTCCAACAATCTCACTTTAGCTCATGTGGGATATGTATCATACCTTTGACAGCACTTTGGGTGATTATAGGCGCAATCCAAGGCCATGGATGGCAAGTATTGTCCATAAACTCAAATACCTCGATTTTGACGTTTGACTTGAACTTGACCTGACATAGGACCTTAATTTGAATTTAAGTGTGCGTTATGCTTATCTCATTGAGCGCTGTCGAATACCGCCTTGCGCGTCCCGCTGCGATAATTGGTTCTGAAGATACCAGGGGGCTAACTATATTCTGTAACACGACTCACTTAACTATATTCTGTAACACGACTCACGGGGGGGGGGGCGTGAGTCGTGTTGCAGAATATACCCCAGTGACTGCCGGGTTAACTTGGCAGGTGTCAACATTCCTGTGGTAAATACCGTAAAATATTTAGGTGTGTACATAGACAATGTTTTAAATGGAAATCGCATATTTCCAGGCTTCTCGTGATACTTAGCAGGAGTGTGGGGCTTATATCGAGGGTAAGATATTATTTCAATACTAAACAGCTACAACTGTTGTACAACTCACTATTTTTGTAATATATCAATTATTGCTGTTTTCTCTATAGTAATACATACCCCGCACATAGACAAAATAGAGAAACTGCAAAAGCGTGTTGTACGTATCATTGCTTGTCAAATTAGACTCGCTCACACTAACCCAATATTACAACAACACAAACTTGCATTACTGCGTTTCCGAGACATCGGAAAACTACAAATGATCCTGCTAATGCATAACAACCTTAAACATGACTTGCCACCCAAAGTGGCTCAACGTTTTTATATCTCAGAACCTGCAAGAAGCACACGAACAACACACCATTTTCATCAAATATTCACGAGTAAATTATATAGGATCCAGTTGGTAACTTGGGCTGGACCCAGATTGTGGAACAACATTATATCACCAAAATTCCCAAACATTCAAACAGTTCCACAAAACAAACTAACAATCAAGCGATTAGCTAAGCAATATTTTCTTAGCTGCTATTAACGTTTCATGAATTTATGTTAGAACATATACATTACTAATTGGCATTGCATCATAGACCAGGCGTTGGCTATTGTGTTGAGATTTATGCTAAGTCATCTCGGTATCCTATCTCCAATATGCATTTGCACACTTACCGAGCCATTACATGCGATAATATACATACGATATAAAATCCACATAGCATGCGCATGTATGTTAGAACTTACTTTACAATATTGCTTAGTGTATATGTCTCTTACATATTTTCTCACACTTGACTGAAGCTGGCAAACGTTGCGTGGAACGGATCATCAGCTTGGAATTTTTCCACATGTGCATTGAATCCCAATACAGCCCGTCGGAATAGCCCTCGCTTAAAGGGAATGTTTCACCTTTCTATTAGTTTTAAACTGAGATGGATTATCTTTGGCCGTTATTGAAATGTCTAAATTACTAAGGTAATTTTCCCCAAAACTTACCTGTTTTTAAGCAATTGAATTTACCATTTGCAAAATGACCCAGGCTGGTGCAGCCGCTGATTGGCTGACAGTCACTTTTTTGACCAGATACGTATACATAATTACCTTCTCTGTATTTCTGAGACAAAACTAGTCTAGGAACATGCTTTTTTATTTACATTTATCAATTTCTCATTTTGAAGTTTTCTGACAGCAAAATCGCTGTTCTGGACATGGTCGATCGAGGTCATTCACTTGAGCTGGAAGGTCACTCGTCGACCCGAAATCTAAAAATTGCATTCCGTTAGATTCCAAACCAGGAGGCAACATA
>JAXIVJ010011461.1:0-43530 GCA_036785665.1 Chirona hameri
ACACATGATAAAATATGATACATAATTATGCCGGATTATGCCGGTCTGTTATGGTATATATTATGGTATATTATGCCGGTCTGTTATGTTATGGTATATGACGGTGTGTTTATATCATGGTGTGTGATGTGACCCAGGTGCAGTCAGATGGAGGCTGTCTCCACCATGACCTCTGACCTGACTGTGTGTGTGATGTGACCTAGGTGCGGTCAGCCGGCGGTGGTGTCTGGCCGGGCCGTCTCCACCCTGACCTCTGACCTGACCGTGTGTGTGATGTGACCCAGGTGCAGTCAGCCGGAGGCTGTCTCCACCCTGACCTCTGACCTGACCGTGTCTGTGATGTGACCCAGGTGCAGTCAGCCGGCGGCGGTGTCTGGCCGGGCCGTCTCCACCCTGACCTCTGAGGAGTTTATCTGTGAGGGCGACGGCGCCAACATAGCGCTGATTGTATGTCTGACGCTGCTCGGCGTCGGGCTCGCCGCCGCTCTCGTCTTCGCCGTATGGAAGTTCAAGGTAAGCTATATGTTCGCTTGTGTTTTATACCATAGGTCATGTATGTACTATATGCTGCCGTGACTTAACGTAACGCTTGCTTGAAACTAATGAGTGCAATTATTCTTCAATTATACAGTATTTTCGTATTCATCTTTATTTCTTTATTATTTATTTATCTTTACATCTTTATATTCATCCGTACATTTTTTAAACATAAAATATAATCAACTCTTTCTAGAATTATTTTAATGTGAGCGAGGATGGATGACATTTTTATAATTAAGATTATAACCTTAACCCTCGCCCTACGGGGGTGGGGAGGTCCTAAAACGACCCCCCTGAGTTTTTTTGCATAACTTTTATACATGCGGTGCACTTTGCTGAAATTTTGAGTAGCTGAGTATACAACAATTATGCGTATGCTGTAAAAATTTAATTGAAATTGGTCGACAAATATGGGAGATAATGATGTTTTGATGACGTCATGTTGGTGGAAAACGATAAATGTTTGAAAATAGTAGAAAACAGAGTTTTAAAGAAAATTGCAAACGCAATTAAGCGAAGATACAAAATTCCATTTTCTTTAAAATAGAAATCTCGGTTTCTCAAAATTTTGTTTTAAAACTCCTAAAATGAACAAAAACTTATTTTTTTGGGGGAAAAATCACAAAAAAATAAAAATTTCAAAGACGATAAAAAACCGGAATATATGTGAGATAACTGAGTATGGACAATACTCAAACCAAATTTCAAAGCAATATCTTTTTTTATTGAGTAATGGCTCCCTAAGTGTAAGAAACTTATGACGTCATTTTTTAATAACTTTTTTGGACTTTTTTTTACCAGATACGAATAAATAGTTACCTTTTCTGTGTTTCTGAGACAAAACTGGTCTAGGAACATGCCTTTTTATTTACATTTATTAATTTCAAATTTTGAGGTTTTCTGACAGAGCAAAATCGCTGTTCTGGACGTGGTCGATCGAGGTCATTCACCTGACCTGGAAGGCCACTTGTTGACCCGAAAAAAGGCATATTGTTAGATTCCAAACATAACAGGCAACATGTTAGTTCTTACCGCGCTGCTCTATCTTGGTTGGTTTGGAAGTTAGCAGGGGGTCTTTTTAGGAACCCCGTAGGGCGAAGGTGAAAAAGCTCCCGTAGGGCGAGGGTTAAGACCTTTACCTGAGCTTGACTTTAACTTCACTTAACCCACTAGACACTGGGATATTTTCCATAACGCAACTTCTATAATTAGTCAATTCCATCATATAACTATTTTGGTATTTAGTTTCAACAACTTGTCATCATGCACTTTCAACAATAGGCTTATATGACTGCATATTGTGGACAGTAATTTGCATTACAATGACAACGGCCAAAACCCTGTCTCCGTCCGGGCCATGGGCTCCGCTACCGGGGGGGGGGGGGATATGTCCCCCAACTTCAAAGTTGGGGGGGGGGGGGGGCAGAGTGTCTTTTGTCCCCCCCCAACTTTGAGCACAAGACACTGCCCTCAAATTTCATGCACCTCAAACAGTACACACCTCAAGCACCTTCAACAGTAAGAATACAGTAATCCAGGGAATAAAATACAAATTTCGGGCGGCTCCGCGGCGCAATGGCAACACACATTCAATGGGGTGCGGGACAGGTAGTGGGGTTTTTACGCAGAACAAATTCAGCATATTTTTCTCGATTTTTCGATATACTTCTCACACACATCTTAGACCGTCTTCTGTCCTAAAACTTCCTCTTAACTTCTCATATTAAAAACAAAACTTTCTTGATTTTGTTTGTGACGTCATGACACCGTGATTTATGACAGCACTTTTTATTTGCACTATGGTCGTGACGTCACAACTACAAGAACATGAGCTTAATTGTTTTAGTTTTTAATCATTTTTAAGTTCATTTCGTTTTTTTTTATAATAATACAAAATATTTACATAATGTAAAATTATCCTTGTTTTTATGAACAAAGAAAATGGTACCTTACAAAATTGTCCCCCACCCCATTGTATACGGGTTAAAAAAATACAAATTCGCACCGTTTCGCAGCGCATTTATGTTTTGTTTATATGTTGCTACTTTCCTATATAATTGGGCAAAATATTTCGCTTTATCACTTTTTTTTACCGCACTCTTAAACGCACAATTTTGTTTAGAGGTCATAGAGGACAAAATGCATATCCAGGGCATAATATTCCAAATTTTCGCGCCACGCAATTCCTTCAAGGGTTCTACTTTACAGGGCTTGGGCCTAAACAATATTCGAAGTTAGTATAGCTGATTCCAAACTGGTGTCGCTGGTTCCAAAGTTGAAATGACGGACCCCTCAGTTTACTAACTCCAGCTCCTAAAAGTTGGTATGGCCCATGACATACCTGCCATACTGCATTCTACATCCTTGTAACGAGCCTTTTCATCCGTTTTGTTTGACCCTTTCAACGCTTGGTAAGGGGCCTTTCAACGCTCGGGAAGGGGGCCCTTTCGAGGCGCCCCCCTCTGGACGAAATCCTGGCTACGTGCCTGTGTGGACTGTGGTTAATTAACAGCCATGCCACTGTAACTTAGCAGTAATAGGCATGTATAAGTCGCTCAGATTTTTTAGAAGCGGGAAGTACGCTAACTTAGTCAACAAGTCACCTTTCAAGGCAGTGGCGTCGCCACACAATTTTGAGGAGGGGGGGGGGGGGGCAGCCATGGGTTTGGGGGGTCAGCCCCATTGGGCTGTCCTGTAAATCTGGGAGGGGGGGGGGGGGGGGACTCCGGCCGGAGCGATCCTGGGGGGGGGGGGGGGGCGCCCCAGTCCCTCCCCTGTGGCGACGCTCGCTGTCTCTAGGTACCACTGACACAGCAAGTAGCGGGAGTATCCCGAGGCAAGTTGGCAGTGGCGCACGCAGGTGTGTCAAAAGGGTCAGCTGACCCCCCTCGATATTTCTGAGGGACACGCATCAAAAGGACCCGTATTCTGGCCCATACCTGGCAGGGGCCCGGTCTTGGTCAGGCCTGATCGAGGCAGGGGCCCGGTGCTGGCAAAGGCGTGATATGGGGCCCGGTCAGGACGTGGGTCCGGTCCTTGCATATTCTTGATGTGGTCCCGTTTCTGGTATGGGCCCGTTCCTGGTAGGAGCCCGATCGAGGCAGGGGCCCGGTGCTGGCAGAGGCGTGATATGGGGCCCGGTCAGGACGAGGGCCCGGTCACAACAAGGCCCGGTCCTTGCATATTCTTGATGCGGTTCGTTTCTGGTAGAGGCCCGGTCTTGGTCAGGCTCGATCGAGGCAGGGGTCCGGTGCTGGCAAAGACGTGATATGGGGCCCGGTCAGGACGAGGGCCCGTTCAATATCAGGGCCCGGTCACAACAGGGCCCGGTCCTTGCATATTCTTGGTACCCCCTTTCTGGTAGGGGTCCGGTCTTGGTCAAGTCCGATCGAGGAAGGTCCCGGTTCTGGCAAAGGCGTGATACGGGACCCGGTCAGGACGAGGGACCCAGTCACTTAACAGGGCCCGCTCCTTGCATTTTGTATTATTATACGGGCCCGTTCCTGGTAGGGGCCCGATCAAGGCAGGACCTCGGTGCTGGCAGAGGCGCACTATGGGTCTCGGTCAGGTCGAGGGCCCCGTCACAATAGGGCCCGGTCTTTGGAAATTATTTATACGGGCCCGTTCTTGGTCAGTCCCGATCGACGCAGGGGTCCGGTGCTATAGCAAAGGCGTGATATGGGGCCCAGTCAAGACGAGGGCCCCGTCACAACAACGGTGCTTGCAAATTCTTGATACATGCACGTTCTGGTGACACGAGCCTGTTCCTGGTAGGGGCCCAGTCTTGATCAGGTCCGATCGAGGCAGGGGGCCGGTGCTGGCCTATACGTGATATGGGGCCCAGTCAAAACGAAGGACCGGTCTTTGCAAATTATTGATAGCACGGGCCCGTTCCTGATAGGGGCCCGGTCTTGGTCAGCCCCTACCGAGGCAGGGACCCGGTGCTGGCAAAGGCGTGTATCAGGGGCCCGGTCAGGTGTAGAGCCCGGCTCCCACCATATCCCATAATTATGTACTCAGCCCTATATCTCGTTGAGCTCATGAATCCATGTCCCCTCAACTTCAAACCTGCGGCGGAGCCATTGGTCTGGGCTCGAACCTGGGACATTCCGCGTATGAAGCAAACGCATTAACCACCAGAAACGATTTTTGTTTGTTAAATATGCTTCACGTTCCTGAACTCTGCTGACTCTCCTACTTAATAGAGTACCCTTCCTAAGCTCGTTTTATCCAATTACAGTCATTCAAAAAAACTTTTAAACAAATATTCCAGTCCTCAGAAATAAGCTCCCCGAAGAAAAATAAATCCTTCTTCTGAAGCACAAACATATAACGCTGATAATCTGCCTACAATCGCGACCACCTTATAGCTCAGCGCATCTCTGACACATTTAATATCTCTGCAGGTCTGCCAGAAGGCCCAGGCGAAGCTGACCACCCGTCCCAAGTACGGCGCGGTGCCGGTGCGGGCCCACCCGGACAAAATCGAGGTGGAGGGTATGGAGTGGGACAGGAACGACATCGGCGTGTGAGCGGAGCGCTGGCCAGCGGGGAACGGAGCCGATCGTGGGATCGACTGCTCAGCCTCCGCCCTCCTCAGGCCGTCATGAGACCCTCCCGAGACCCTCCCGAGGCCCTCTCGAGGCCCTCCCGAGGCCCTCCCGAGGGCCTCCCGAGGGCCTCCCGAGGGCCTCCCGAGGCCCTCTCGAGGCCCTCCCGAGGCCCTCTCGAGGGCCTCCCGAGGGCCTCCCGAGGCCCTCCCGAGGCCCTCCCGAGGCCCTCCCGAGGGCCTCCCGAGGGCCTCCCGAGGCCCTCCCGAGGGCCTCCCGAGACCCTCCCGAGGGCCTCCCGAGGGTCTCCCGAGACCCTCTCGAGGCCCTCCCGAGGCCCTCCCAAGGCCCTCCCGAGGCCCTCCCGAGGCCCTCCCGAGGCCTTCCCGAGGCCCGTCCAGTGCTTGCTGTTACTGTCATTGTGTGAAATGTGTGCTGTGCGCTCGTTTGAGTTACTTGGTCTGTGCGTTTGAAAGCAGGACACATGGAATTGACAGGTATGTGGCTATGCTTATGTGGTCTTTTGAGACAGTGAAGCATTCCTTCTTGCTAGAGGGAGTGAACGTGTGGTAACGAAGGTCCTAAACCCAGGCAGATCAAATCAGACCTCAGTGGTTGGCCGGGTGGTATCAAAGTTGGTCGATGCCATCGACTTGATAGACAACATAACTCGTCTTATATGTGTCGATGGGAGAGCAGAGCAATTGCTTTTAATTTGTGCGTCTGCCTCCAATACTCTTTTATAAAAATAAGAAATACTCTTTTAGGACCTGGATATAAGAGCAAAACATTATTAAATTAAGACAGGTTCGTTTGCACTTTGTGGCAGCAATACTTCAATGTAACAATGTTTCAATATTAACATCGCATTTCCTGCAATGTTAACACTGTTTTAGTTTTTTTTAAAGGGAAATAATGACCTTTTCCCACAAAAATGGAGTTAGCACTTGAAATCGACAGACGAGGCCAAAATATTATGTAAATTCATCGCATTTTGCATATACAAATTCCTTCCGGAGATATTTCAAGTTAATCTTGATAAGCGTTCCACACTTTTAACGACCGGTTATTGCCAATATATTTTCGGTTTCCATCAAACTCCGGGCTTTTCCCGTATTGCTTTTTTACGCAATGGTGTGGAAAATATATTTTGCGTTCTGCTTGTGATTTTATACCCGTCCATCCTTTACAATTAACAACCATTGAACAAACAGGCAATTAACCCGCGCGGCGCTGGGGGGTAAATTTTACCCCCCCTCCCGAATTTTCTCCATTACTTGAAAACTATGACAGATATCGAAGTGAAACTTGCGATACCTTATGGTGCATCAATTCTTCATCTTGTGTTATAATTTTGTTGAAATTCGTGAAAATTTTGAGGAGATAATGACGTTTTAGTGACGTCATGTCATTTTTGGTGAAAAAACGTTAAATGTTTGCAAAATCGTAGAAAATAGCGTATTGATGCAAATCGCAAATAAAAGACGTCAAAAGAAAGGAAATAACATTGTCTTTAACATGGCTATCTCAGATTTTCAAAATTTTTGGTTTTTGACCCCAAAAATGCAAAAAACTGATTTTTGGGGAAGAATTTCCACACAAGTTTTTTGTTTGAAAATTTTCAAAAAACCGGAGATATATTAGAGAGCCGAGTATGAACGATGTTCATACCAAATTTCAAAGCATTTTCTTTATTTTTGACTGACTTGTGGCTCTCTAAGAATAAGTAACTCATGACGTCATTTTTTTAATTGTGTTTTTTTGGCTTTTACTGTCCAGATACAGACAAATAAATGCCACCACTGTATTTCGAAGACAAAACTAGTCTAGAAACATGCAATGTTTATTTAGATTAATCAATTTCAAATTTTGACCTTATTTGTGACCTGACCTTGACCTGAGGGCGATTATATGGTGTCAGGCTGTGCAAATGGCTGCTTATATCGAATTATACGTGTAAAATAACCCATACAACATGTGTCGCATGGCTTTCGTAGACCTTTGCCCTTTTGTGACCTGACCTTGACCTTGACCTTTGCTTAAAATTTCACTTTTACTTATGCGGGAGATGCATTATACATTTGGGAGCACTTTGTAAGATAATGGTTGCAATACAAGGCTTTGGATGGAAAGTATAGCCCAAAAACCCAAATACCGAAATTTTGACACTTGACCTGACCGTGACCTGACATGTGACCTTATGTTAATAATTTCGGGCATGCGTTAGATTCTTCTCACTGAGAGCTTTCGATCGCCGCCTTGCGCGTCTCGCTGCGGTTATTGGTTCGGAAGATACGAGGGGGGGGGGGTAAAATTTACCCCCCAGCACCGCACGTTCGGATGGAGACCCCAGCGCCGCGCGGGTTAAATCGGAAGCTCATCGATGCACGTCGACAGTGACCTATTTAGTGTCGGCGATTTGTTTCGTAGTGCCCATTCAACAACTTTGAACAGATTGATACAAAACGCCAGTATCAATGTGTCGCTTTCCAATAGTGGAGGGAAATTACCGATCATTAATTTTCCCAAACTTCCAACTTTGAATTAGGGAATCAATTTATTTAATTCTTAAATTTAGATCACATCATTTTAATACCATAACGGTAGCCAAATAAATTGTTGCTAACAAAATAAAAAGGTCATTATTTTCCTTTAAATAGTGCATTTTTTTGAAGTGTTGATATCTACGAGAGTGAACATGTCATGTCGCACAAATAAAGCTGTTCATACGTTGTAATGAAATACGATGCGAAACATAAGGACACATAAGGGGAGCATAGTGAAAACATGCATCCCTCCCGTGCAATTGTTAGCCAATATTTTATAAATGGCGCACATACGATCTATGCTCTCGTTAGTGGAACACGTCATGCGTTTTCGTACTTTCATTATTTGTCTCGTCCTGCTATAGCTCTCCTTCAGGTTAGTCATAGGTACCATGTGCGAGCAAATGTTTTGATGTGAGTGAATTGTACTGTTTTTAAGAAAAAAAATGCAATTTGATACACATTTCAAAAAGCATCCATGAATCTTTTTATATTGATACGTACTTTATACCCGGTACAAGGTGCATGCATGTGCGATTGGCGGATCCAGAGGGGGGGGGGGGCAACCAGGCCATGGTTCCCTAAAAGCATGGAAGGGAGGGGCAAATATGTCTTTTGACCCCCAAAGAAACGTTAACAATTTATCGTAAAAATTGACTTTTCAGTGCAGTCAAAATCCAGCTACCCACAGTAAAATACTGGAAAATTTAGGAAAACACGGCTCTTACCATGAAATCAGAGCTTAACCCGCGCGGCGCTGGGGGGGGGGGGGGGGGGTAAATTTTACCCCCCTCTCGGACTTTCTCAATAACTTGAAAACTGTGACTGATATCGAAGTGAAACTTCCGGTACCTTATTCTGCAGCAATTCTACGTCTTCTGTAAAAATGTAATTGAAATTGGTGAAATAGTTTGGGAGATAATGACGTTTTAGTGACGTCATGTTATGCCATTTTGGGTGAAAAAAAGATAAATGTTTGACAAATCGTAGAAAATAGAGTTTTGATGTACATTGCAAATAAAAGGCGTCAAAAGAACGGAAATAACATTTTCTTCCAAATGGTTATCTCGGAATTTCAAAATTTGGGCTTTTTGACCCCAAAAATGCAAAAAACTTATTTCTTCGGAAGAATTTCCACAAAATATTTTTTTCTCTCGAAGATATTTAAAACAAAACGGAGGATATGTTGGATAACTAAGTATGGACGATACCCAAACCAAATTTCATTCATAGCAATATCTTTTTTTGACTGACTTATGGCTTCCTAAGTATAAGTAACTCATGACGTCATTTTTGAAGTTACGTTTTTTGCCTTTATTAACCATATACATACAAATCAATGACACCGCTGTATTTCTGAGCCAAAGCTGGTCTAGAAACATGCCTTTTGTATTTAGATTAATCAATTTCAAATGTTGTCCTTATTGTGACCTGACCTCGACCTGAGGGACATTATATGGGGTTAGATTTTGAAAATGGCTGCTATTATCGAATAAGACGTGTCAAATAACCCATAAAAGATGTGTCGCATGCATTTCGGAGACCTGTGACCTTTTGTGACCTGACCTTAACCTTGACCTTTGCTTACAATTCCATCTTTGATTATGCGGGAGATGCATTATACCTTTGAGAGCACTTTGTACGATAATAGTCGCAATCCAAAGCTTTGGATGGAAAGTATGGCCCAAAAATCCAAATACCTCAATTTTGACATTTGACCTACCGTTGTAGCCGTTGTCTATGGTTATTTAACTTCTTCACTCCCCTGCGCACTTCTCCGCTTCCAGGGACAGCTCTGCTTCTGCTTTTATATTAACAAACTTGTAAGCACGAATCCCAACGCTCCACAGCCAACACGTCCGTCCGACACCAGGCCATCACGAGCTCTCCCGCTCTCGCGCACCGCCGGCCCGCTCGTCCCAGCGCCACCGCCGCGGGGCACCGGCGAGGTGACCCGCGCAGGGGCGGCACCAGACCGGCGGCCCCGGCCCGCGCACCAGCGAGCCCGACCGGGACGCCGCCGACCGGCGCGCCCCGGCGCCGCCCATGCGGCAGGTCGAGCCGACCAGCACTGACCGGGCCGGCAGGGGAGCGGGGACGGCCGCCGCAACGCGACAGCGCGGCGAGATGAGACACACACACGTCTACATTTCCCCCTTTCAGCATCTCGCTACATGCCACATGGCTACGCCACACATCACCTCGTCTGCATGCCGCATGCCACCACGCACACACCACCTCACAGATCAGCTCCGACACCCCAGGTCCGGCGAGGTCGGTGGCCAGAACACCGCCACACGCGCAGATGATGACGCGGCCCGCAGCAGCGGCGGCGCAGCCACGTCGCTGGCGGCGTCCAGCTCCGCGGTTGCGCTCGCCTCGCCCGCTGAAGCTCGAGGCGACCGCTCCGCGGACGCGCAGCCACGAGCGCGATGCGAGTACGTAGCAGTGGGAACCAACAGCAGCGCCACCTGGGTTCCGGCGAGCCACCGGCCCGCCAACCCCGGCCACAGTGCAGCAGGCTACTGCGGCAAAAGGCGTGGTGAAAACACAAAACACACACGAAACAATGATAACAAATGACAGTACAAGCACTGGGGTCACTCGTACCCCCACCTCTCCGGAGGTCGACGAATACGGCCGGAACGCCGCGGCAGCTCCCGGTCCCCCTCGTCGAACCGCACCGCCCGCTCAGTCACGGACGCCGCCCGCCGACCCTGCTGAGTGCCCTCAGTCGGTTGACGAGGTGTCGTCTGCTGGGCGCCATCGGCCAAGCGAGGAGGTGTCGTCTGCTGGGCGCCATCAGCCAAGCGAGGAGGTATCGTCTGCTGAGCGCGATCGTGCAGTTGACCGCGCTTCAGAACACCTGGCAGAAGTGGCGCGCCTCCCGGGACGCCAGATGACAGCACGGCACCACCCGGAAGGGGAGTCTGGACGTCAGGGCACTGAGCTGGCATCCTCTCGCGCTCTTCAACTTGGCGCAGGTAGGCGGGCGCGCTCTTCCACGGACGAAGCTGGGTGTGATGCGCTCGGATCTCGTCTCTCGCCTCAGTCTCCAGGAGGTAGGTGACGCCGTTGATGTGCCGACACTTCACCTTGAAGGGACCATCGAAGCGCCGGTCAATCTTGCCCGTCAGCAGGTTGCCCGGTCGCTGTGTCTCCCGTTTGACGAGGTCTCCCACTTCGAAGGGAGCGAAGTCCGGATGACCAGGACGCCAGCAGCGCTGTCTTCCAGCCGATATCAGTGGCACGCTGGCACCGTCGTGTTGCCGCCTCAGCAGGAAGTCGGCCGGAGAGTCACCCAACTCGGAGTGCATGGTCCCGTTGTGGATCGCCATAGCCCTGGGAAGATACAGGTCCCAGTCGTCAGGTCTGTCAGACAGCATGCGAAGAGACTGTCCCAGGGTGCGATTCAGCCGCTCCACAGCGCCGTTGCTCTGCGGTCTGTAGGGCGTGGAGAAGGTCTGCTGGATCCCCCATCTCTTCAGCACCTCCTGGAACTCAGGACCCACGAACTCGCCACCGTTGTCAGTCAGAAATCGTGCCGGCCTGCGCACGAGAACCGGCAGGACTCGCTGTTCCAGCGCGACCGCAGCTGCCGCAGACGTCTTCCGCCTCACCGGCACCGCCACCGCCTACTTGGAGAAGTGATCCACAACCACAAGGCAGCCAATGAAGCCACGGGGGGGGGGGGGGGGTGCGAGGAAACATCACCAGATCAGCAGCGGCCAGCTCGAAAGGTGCCCGACTCTCAATACGCTGCACGGGAACAGCCATCCTCTGAGCGGACGATTTATATAGCTGACACCGGCGACAACTACGGACAACATCCGCTACCACCTTGCTCATACCTGGGCTGAAGACTTGACTGGAGATCAGGCTGAACAGCTTATCCCTGCCGATGTGAGCCATCTCCTGATGAGCCGCTGTCACCAGCTCCGCGAGCCAGAGCTTGGAGACGACGGGCACCTCTCCGTGCTTGGCGTGGCGGTACACTAGAACATCGTGGCTGACAGTCAGTTGGCACAGATGCTTACCGAAGTGATTCAGCCGTGCAGGAAGTCTCGATCCGCCAGGTTCCGCCAGGTTCTGGCGGACATGGCTGGCGAGGTCACGGAGAAGACGGTCCTGGCGCTGATGTTCGCGGACAGCAATGAGGTCGGGAACTCGCTCCCGTCCGTCTGGAACAGAGATATCTTCTGGATCACTGGATTCTCGTGGAGCCGTCACGAGCGTCAAGCCAGTAGCATCGCTCGCAGAGGCGCAGTCGCCACTCATGGCCTGCTCACCATAGACACTGATTACTTGTAGTCTCCCAAAATCCAGCGACACACGAGCAGTCGTCAGGAAGTTTGCACCCAATAAAACGCAGTGACCGAACGAATCGTCAGGATCGACCAGCAAACGCACCGTTTGAGGTTTACCGTCGCTGAGGAGTGACACGGTCGCTTCCAAGTGGCCGGTGCATCTGGCAAGTCCTCCCACCCCACACACGGAGACTGCACTGGGGCTCAGATCTTCTGCAGTGGTGCCGATCAGCTCCAGCGCCCCACGGTTGACCAGAGACACGGCTGCTCCGCTGTCGAGAAGAGCACACACCGGTTTTCCATTCACATTCACAGTCACAGCGCAGGACGCACGGGACTGATGGCAGCAGAGAGGACTCACCGGCTCATCTTGGGAGGAACCGTCTTCTGCTGTTGCACACGATGCAACGTCGTGGCTCCTCTCATCTTTGCGCATCTTCTGGGCCCTCACCTGTTCTTCAATACGGGCCACGAGAACGGTGTTCTGCTTCTGGAAGTTCTTGCTCTCCATTAGCAGGTTGAAATGAACTCCGCCCAGACACTGGAGATGAACTGCCTCGCTGTCTGCGTCTCCCTCGTCCTGACTCGCAAAGATCATGGGATGGTTGCCTCCGAAGTGGACGATGACGCGCGTCTTGATGAGCGCCGCGAATACAGTCAGCAACTCGACAGACAGCGGCTGTTCCGGAACTCGCATAATCTTGAGAGTTTGTCGAGCACGACGATCCAGCTTCATCTTGAATCTTCCCGGCGCTCTCGTCACTTCATCCACGAGAAGTTCACGCAGAAGGTGGTTCTCTGAAGGCTGCCGGCCGTTTTCAAGCATCCAGTGACCCAGGCAGTCGACGAGCGTGTCTCCTCCTCCTTCAGGTCTGTGCCACAGACCCAGACCTGGTGGCAGCTTATTGGCGTCAGAAGGGAGCGTAGGCACCTGTGGATGACTCCGTGAGAACAGGTCAGCGGCGATGTTGGAAGATCCCGGTACGTAGTAGATGGTGAAGTCGAACTCGGAGAGCTCCTCTACCGTCCGGGCGATGCGGTTGTTGACAAGTTGTATGCTGTGCATGTAAATTAGCGCCTGATGGTCGGTGCAAACCCGGAACTGCACTCCACCGAGGAACGGTTTGAACGTCTTGACGCCCCATCTGAGAGCTGCAAGCTCCAGCTCCGTGACAGAGTAGTTACGCTGCGATAGAGAGAAGGTCATTGAAGCAAACCCGATGAGGCGTGCCTCCCCGTTCTGATCCTGTGTCAAACAGGCACCAGCGCCCACTTGAGACGCGTCCGTCCACAGGGTGAGCGGCTGCGCGTCTGCACTGTAGTCGGAAAAGGCGAGCGTCACGTCTTCTTCCATCACCTGCTTCAGTTTCTCGAACGCTTCAGTCATCGGTTCCGTCCACTTGAGCACGGTTGATCCTGGCTGGCCCGTCAGCTCTGTCAGGGGTTTGCTGATGCTGGAACAGTCGCGCACGAACTTCCTCTGGAAGTTGATCACCCCCAGGAACTGTCTGAGCCAGCTGCCGGTACGGGGACGCTCCAGACTGCGAACCTTCTCGATGTACTCCGGGGACCTGCGCAAGCCTCGCTCGCTGATGATATGTCCGAGAAAGGGCACTTCTGGCTGGACCCAGATGCACTTCCTGGTGTTCAACTTAATGCCCTGAGACTCCAGCGCACTGAGCACGTCGCCTACAAGCTGAAGGTGCTCTTCGAAGCTCTTCTCCATCAGCAGTAGGTCGTCTAGGTAGATGACCACGTTGCGCCTGGAGAAGCCCTGAAGGACAGTCTGCATCTCCCGCTGAAACGCCGCTGGCGCGTTCTTCAAACCGAACGGGAGGCGTCTGAACCTCCAGTTCTGTCTTGCAGTCGAGAACGCCGTGTAGTCCTTTGAGTTCTCCTCCAGGGGCACTTGGTAGTATCCCTTGGCAAGGTCGAGCGTGGTGAAGTACTTCATGTCGTGTGCGCTGTACACAGAGTCCATGACGTCTGCCATCGGGAACCGGGTGGAAACAGTCTGGGCGTTGAGGCGTCGGTAGTCGACGCACAGGCGCAGCGTCCCGTCTCTCTTCCGAACTGGAACGATGGGTGCAGACCATGCTGAGTCGCACCTCTCGATGATGTCCAACCGCTCCAGGTCCAGGCACTGGCGCTCGATCTCCTCTGCTGCAGGTGGTGACATTCTCCTGGGCGGGACGTAGATCGGAGTGTCTTCCGTCAAGACGATCCTGTGGGCAGTCAGGGATGTGCGGAGAGGATCTGCCGCAGACTTGCTGAAGACCGCTGCATGCCGTTAAAACAAGTCTTCCACAGCAGCACGTTGCTTCTCGGACAGGCCCGGAATATCCTTCGCTGACGGCTTTACTTCGTGGCTCTTCTCTTCTGAAGCAGTGCACACTTCATGTCCATGCTCCAAGTCCTGTTCAGCATCTGCGGCAGTGGAAAGGTGACCGAGAATCTCACCCCGACGAATGCGGACAGTTGTTCGACCTCGGTTGCAAGCGAGAGCTCTTGGCTGGTTCACATCCACGAGGCCAGGAACGTAGTCGACATCAGAAGAATCCAGGTGAGACTCGAACACGAGATAACGCTGGCTCCTCTGGCACGCGGAACAACCCGACTGGTCGTCCACGATGTACGGCACGGCTACAGTACACCCTGGGCCCACGTCAACGTCCTCAGAAGCACGACAGGGAACTTCAGCAACGAAGAACATACATGCAGACTGCTGCTCGTTCAGAGGCATGTAAACCGTCCAACAAGAACCATCAGGACGCCGGCCAGAAACCGACTTACGAGCGACGTCTATGCACAGGCCCAATCGCTCCAGGGTGTCACGGCCGATGACCACGTCCGCAGGCAACTCGGCGTCAGCCAACACTAGACAGTCGGCAAGCTCGAGCCCTACCCCGTGCAGATCAAGGTCCACCATCGCTGTCCCCAGAGGCTCCACAACGCGCCCTCCAATGGCGCGCACCAGACCGGTCCCTCTCTCGTTGACAACCCTGTCGGACACTAGGTGGTTAGCAACGAGAGTCCGCGAAGAGCCAGAGTCGATGATGGCTTCCGCTGCCCGACCTGCAACCATGACACGAGTGCGAAGGATAGGTTCCGGCTCAATAGCCAACGCAAAGACTGCCTCCAAGTCAGAACTGGCAGCAGGGGACGACAAGGTAGCCTCCGAAGAGCTGACAGACGTGTTGGACTGACTACTGGCAGGGCCAGACTCGGTCACCACATCCCGCCCTGACTGGGATGTGGGACCAGCTAGTTTTCCGCCGGCAGAGATCCCTGACCATCACGAGGTGCTGTACCTGAACCAGCAAGGGTGGCACCCCTGCTTCCCCGATTTCTTTCCCACTGTCGCCGTCCTCGGCGACTCCCACCGCCAACAGGTCGAGGTGGCGAGTCTCGCTGACGCTGGCTGGAAACCGCTCGCTGACTTCCCCCAGGTGACACCTGACGATAACGAGCAGAACTTTGTGATCTCTGACGCGAGGTCTGCAGGCTACAGTCACGCATGTAGTGCCCAGGGTGGCCACAGGTGAAGCAGAGGTTCTGTTTCCGGCAACACTCACGCTCGAGGTGTCCAGAGTGACCGCAGAAGAAGCAGCGACGCCTGTCCGCCGAACGACGCTGGCTGGCTTCACTTGCCGTAGACAAGCTGGATGTAGAGTCTCCTCGCCGTCGCCATCGCTCGGTGTGCTGACCCCTGGTGCTGACCGCACGCTGGCGCCAGGTTCGGGGACCAGCAGGACCAGCAGGTCTAGCTGAAGTTGCTGAGGACCTTCGCTGTGAAGAACGTGAAGGACGGCTCCGATTCTCCTGCTCTGCTGTGTAGAACAGAGATGGATCAGCGTAAGCGTTAGATACCACGTCCTCATCCAGCCTCTCGCGCTCCAGCAGAGACAACAGGTTGCTCCATGTCATGTTGATACCATGTATCTCTCGAGTGTAGCGCATCTGTCGACGCAGATAGCCTGCAGCACGGTGTGGCAGGTTGCAAAGTAGATGCTCCCGTAACGCCTCAGATGTCTGTACATCCTGATTGGGAAATGCATCATTGAACACCGAAGCCAGTCGAAGAGCAAACAAGGCCGAGGACTCACCCTGGGTCCTGCTGCAGCGCCGAAACCTGTCGCGTGCAGAACGGTCACCGACTTTTCCTGCCGCTCCACCCACTCGATCATCCGGCGCTTCACCGTCTCGTATGAGCTGAAGATGTCACCACATGCGACGAAGATGTCTCGAACTGGGCCTGAAAGCTTAGACTTCAGAAGTGGTAAAGCCTCATCCAAGCTACCAGCGTACACGTGTCGACAGTGTTGTTCAAAACGATCCAGATACTGGGCAAGCGACTGGCGACCCACAAGAGAAAAATCAGCTAGCTCATGAACTTGCTGCACAACAAAGCGAGTGGACTGTGTAGACTCAGCAGTGGGTTGCACAAACTCAGGCTCAGAACCCGGTGCAGATCGAGATGCAAACACGTCACCATGACTCAAAGGCAGAGTTTGTGGCTCACCTCGAGTACCAGTAGTCAACGCACCGGTACCGACAGCCGATGGTACGTGTCGTGCAGCTGCCGCAGACCCAGGAGCAGCTCCTCCAACAGCTCCGGTCGCTCCCGCTCCAGCGGAGAGGGACTGCTCCAGGCGGCGACCCAGACCAGCGATGGCCTGCTGCTGCTCCGTGATCCGCTGGAGGGCGTCCGCCAGCTGCTGTCGTAGCTCGTGTAGTTCCTCTGCCTCAGTCCCGTCGTCAGACATCAGGAAGCCGCAACGCGTCTGTTCAGCTGGAAAGCCGTGAGTTTCCTGCCGCGAATCACTCGCACGGAGTTTCCCGAGTTTCCTCAGTTCTTGCGTTTCTTGAGTTTCTTGAGCTTCTTGAGTTTCTTGAGTTTCTTGAGCTTCTTGAGCTTCTTGAGTTTCTTGAGTTTCTTGAGTTTCTTGAGTTTCTTGCGTTCTGGCCCAGACTCATGCGCACGGACGAGCCCCCAAAATATGTAGCCGTTGTCTATGGTTATTTAACTTCTTCACTCCCCTGCGCACTTCTCCGCTTCCAGGGACACTCCAGCTCTGCTTCTGCTTTTATATTAACAAACTTGTAAGCACGAATCCCAACGCTCCACAGCCAACACGTCCGTCCGACACCAGGCCACCACGAGCTCTCCCGCTCTCGCGCACCGCCGGCCCGCTCGTCCCAGCGCCGCCGCCGCGGGGCACCGGCGAGGTGACCCGCGCAGGGGCGGCACCAGACCGGCGGCCCGGCCCGCGCACCAGCGAGCCCGACCGGGACGCCGCCGACCGGCGCGCCCCGGCGCCGCCCATGCGGCAGGTCGAGCCGACCAGCACTGACCGGGCCGGCAGGGGAGCGGGGACGGCCGCCGCAGCGCGACAGCGCGGCGAGATGAGACACACACACGTCTACACCGTGACCTGACATTTGCCCATATTTTAAGAATTTCGGGTATGCGTTAGATTCGTTTCATTGATAGCTTTCAATCGCCGCCTTGCGCGTCTTGCTGCTGTTATTGGTTCGGCAGATACGAGGGGGGGGGGGGGGTAAATTTACCCCCCAGAGCCGCGTTCGGCTGGTCGTCAGCAGGTCGCATTTTATCTAGTGTACATTTGTTTTTGCCCAGGGGCTGGGGGCATGGCCCCATGCCCCCTCTTGGCTAAGTCCCTGCTCAGGTTCGACGAGTGGTGGATCTAGGTTTCGAGTTTGGTTTCGTGTTTCCAATTTCGCTACACATTTCGCAAAAAGGGCACCATACTCCCACACGAGGGCGCCGTCAGCGAAAGTTGCTGAGCGGGGGGAGTGGTAAATTGTACGAGTACTTTTAAAATCACGTCTTGGGTGGGGGGCTAAAAACATACATTTGCCTACCAATTGTTCGTTTGAGGAGGCAATTGCCCATTTTGCCCAACCGTTGATCCGCCACCGGGTTCAACCAAGCGTACCAAAGTACGTCGACGGAGGTTGAGGTGGGGCAGCTGTCAGGGCAGCTTACGCCTGCGATGCTGCATGCCGAACTGAAGAAACTGTCTGAGGTGTTGCTGCACACAATGGATCAGTCAACCGAACGGCTGAGCCAGGAATTCGCTGCGATGAAACAGAGGATAGGAGATTTAGAAAAGCATGTAGAGGAGCAGGGAGTGGTGATCAACGAGCTTGGGGAAGCGGTTGAAGGAAGAGACCAGCGGGTGCGGGATCTTGAGTGCACCATTCAGGACATCAGGATGGAGCAGAATCGGCCGTACCTCATCTCCGACGGGGAGGGCGTGACGCCCCCGCCTTCTCAGCAGCCCTGGACGGAGGACGTCAGCGGGACCGTCATCGGCATGGTCGGTAAATATCCCCCTGACGTGACAGTGAAGAAGGAGGACATTGAACAGTGTTACCGTGTAGCTAAAGGGAAAAAATTGTCTGTAAGTTCATGCGATGTGGTAGAGGCAGTCCCCGCGACACAATTTATCAAAAGCGAGTGTCTATGGGGAAGGATGAGAGGGGGCAGCGTCGGGATAGGTCGCAGAGTCTGTTCGTGAACGAGATGCTTACTCAGGGTGTTCAATCTGCCTACGCTGAGCTTCGCAAAGCAAAGCGAGATGGGCTGATTCATGCAGTGTTCACAAGGGACTGTAGGATATATGTGCGGATGTTCGAGCACGGCAAAATTATCAACGTAAACAATAGCGATGATTTCGACAGAGTGATTCGTGAAGGGCGCGAAAATGCTCACGTTTAGAATGAAACAAAGAAAGAGGAAACATGTGTTAGTTTGAGACAGCTTTATGAGAAACGTGCGTTTCCTTGTGTGTTTGCATGTGGCTCGCAGAATGTTGAAGTAGGATTGGCAGCATCAGAAATCTTTAGCTCACCTGTGTCGGGCGTCGCAGCAAGATGGGTGGCTTTACCTGAGACGTGGTCAACTGTGGAATGTATGTGTGTGTACCATGTCCCCACCGAGAGTGCGCCCGGGCCCGCCCTTGGCGCGGGTGACAGGTCGGCCGGCCGGTCAAGCGCCGGCCGGTGGCCGCCTCACTCAGCCTCCCCCCTGTGATAGTGTGCCCCCTCAATACTTTCCTGGAGCCGCCTCTGCGGTGTCATGCCCGCTGGCATGTCGGCCGGCCGGGTGGGGACTGCGGCCGCCTGGCGTGTGCGCGGGAGTCTGGTACGAGACGTAATACAGACTGGACGAGCGCTACCGTGTGTCACATGGCGCAGCCGGCAGGGTTTTTGACCGCGCTGTTTAAGTTATAAGTGACTCGGTTATGCGGAGACAGTGAGACAGTGATGCCTCAGGACCGTGAGAGTGTGGACTTTCCGCGGAGTGATGTCGCGCACGGAGCTGGCCCAGCGTGGGCCGGTCGTCACACACGACCCGACAGGCTGGACATCGCCAGCGACCGAGGCGAGCTCTTCAACGTCTGGCGGGAGCGATGGGAGGACTACGTTCTGTTGTCCGGTCTGCAAAGGGCGGAGCCCCGCGTTCAGATGGCTGCTCTCCGAGACTGCCTCACAGACGACGCCATCAGAGTGCTGCGAAACCTGGAGATAAGTGAACGCGACCGTTCCGATGTGAAAGCATCTATTGACGCTTTATAAAAATATGCAAACGGTCAGGTCAACGAAGTAACTGAACGTAAAAAGTTCAACGAAAGAGTACAGGCACAGGGCGAATCCTTTGATGATTTCTTAACCTCCCTTAAAGAACTCGCCCGCAGTTTCAATTTTTGCAATGAATGTCGCGATTCTCATAAGGGATAGAGTTATTATGGGTCTGAGGTCCGCAGAGACCGTGAAGTGTCTGTGTGCGACACTAGACCTGTCTCTGGCGGCCGCCGTTACTGTTTGCAGGGCGCAGGAGGCGGCGTGCCGCGATGCACAGGTGCTGTACGGCTGCGCTCCTGATGGCCCGTCAGCCCTGCAGGTCCAGTCTCCGCAGTCGGGTGTCGGCCCGGCGACCTGCACCGGGTGCGGCCGGCGGCAGCACCGGCCCGACCTGCAGTGCCCCGCCCGTGGACAGCGGTGCCGTGCCTGCCAAGGACTGCACCACTTCGCAGCTGTGTGTCGGTCGAGGACCGACTATCAGCGGGGGCCGCGTGACTGGTACCCATCGTCGCCGCGTGACCGGTACCCATCATCACCGCCGCGTGACCGGTACCCATCGTCACCGCCGCGTGACCGGTACCCATCGTCACCGCCGTGTGACCGGTACCCATCGTCACCGCCGCGTGACAGGTACCCGTCGTCGCCGCGCGGCCGGTACCCATCGTCACCGCCGCGAGGCAGGTACCGGTCACCATCCCCGCGCGGCCGGTACCGTTCCGTGTCACGTGACCGTCGCACGTCTTCACCTCCGCTTCGCGGCCGTCGCCAGCCGTCTCCGGGTCGCAGCAGCCGGGTCCGATTTCAGCGGGATGACTGTGCGATAACTTCTGGAGGCTACGGAAACCCCAACGCAAATCATCGCCTCTGCATCCGTCCAAGGTGCTCCAAGGATACGGGTGCGTGTAGAGGCGTACGAAGCTGCTTCAGTGGAGGCGCTGCCTGATACTGGAGCCGATGTCAGCGTCGGAGGTCTTCAGTTCCTGGACGACATGTGCGAGTTTCCTGAAAACCTGCTCTCGGCAGATGAACATCCGAAGGCAGCAAACGGAGAGATCATCAGGTCCATCGGTGTTCTGCCCGTCCGCATCACCCTGGGTGACGTCACAGTCGACGACAACATCAACATTCTTCCCAGCGTCACAGGCCTACTGCTCTCATGGGAAACCACCCGGAGCCTGCACATCATCCCCGGAGACTATCCGCGCCAGATCGGGAGCACCGATGGCTCGTGCATGAATACCAGTGGTGGCGCTTCAAAGCGGCCGTGTGCGCCACCGGCTACCGCCGCGCACTCAACTGCGTTGGTCAACGAGAGACAGGACTGCTCAGTTCGGCACACTTCTAGACAGGCTGCATCAGCGACATCTATATCGCAAGTCGACGAGAATGTGCGCCATCTTTGCAGCGAGAATCGCTACAGGGCTGCAGTCAGGCTGCAGCGCCAACTGTTTCACCATCCGATGAGGAAGTGGCGCCATCTACGAGGCGAGAATCGCCCCGTGAAGAGCCGGCGCCACCTGGGGGACGAAGACCACCGGGTCTGACGGAATTTCCCGACGTGGTACGGGAATTCCCTTCAGTCTTCGATGGAAACATAAGATGCATGCCGGGGGAAGAATACAAGATCCACCTGCGTGAAGATGCAGTGCCATTCTGCATCACCACCCCACGGCGCGTACCCCTGTCATATCGAGAGCCCCTGAGGGAGGAACTGAGCCGACTGGAGGATCAGGACATCATCTTCCCGGTGACAACTCCGACTGATTGGTGTGCTCCAATCGTTGTCAGCGCCAAGAAGGGAGGTGGCATCAGGCTCTGTGTGGATCTCTCGATGCTGAACAAACACGTCCGCCGAGAACGCTACCAGTCCCCGACCCCGGCGGAGGAAGTAGCATCCATTGTTGGACAGCGCGCCCAATGGTTCACAGTGGTTGATGCCGCCAAAGGATACCACCAGTGTCCCCTTGCTGAAGAGAGCAGACTCCTGACAACGTTCACCACCCTGTTTGGAAGATACGCGTTCAAACGCGCACCGTACGGAGTCGCGTCGATATCGGAACACTACAACCGAAGGATGGATGAGGCGCTGCAGGGAATGTCCGATTACTACCGGAAGGTGGTAGACGATGTCGTCATCTTCAGCAGCACGCTGGAAGAGCACGTCCATCATGTTCGAGAGCTCCTGTCGCGGTGCGAGGAACGAGGAATTTCCCTCAACCTGGGAAAGCTTCAGCTGGCTCAGCGTTCTGTGAAGTTCGCTGGTTTCGTCGTGTCACACGAGGGGTACAGGCCTAACCTGCAACTGACTGAAGCCCTCTCTGCGTTTCCGACGCCCAGCAACATCTCCAACCTGCGAGGTTTCTTCGGACTTGTCAACCAGCTGGCTTCATTCGTCGACAACATCGCAGAGTTGATGGAACCTCTACGCCCTCTTCTGAGCCCAAAGAACGCCTTCCAGTGGGAAGAACACCATCAGCAAGCGTTCCAGAGGGCTAGAGAACGCCTTACTTCAGTACCGACGCTCGGGTACTTCGACCCCACCAGACCAACGACACTCGCGACCGACGCCAGCCGCAAGAAGGGTCTGGGCTTCGTTCTGCGACAGGCTGACAGAGATGGCAGATGGCGCGTGATCCAGACCGGATCGCGTTTCCTCAGTGATGCTGAAACACGCTACGCAACCATCGAGCTTGAGGCGTTATCTGTCTGCTGGGCTCTGCAGAAGTGCCGACTGTTCGTCGGTGGACTGCCAAACGTTGAAATACTGACTGATCATCGCCCCCTCGTGCCAATCTTGAACAGTAAAACGCTGGACGAGATTGAAAATCCAAGGCTGCAACGTTTGAAACTGCGGATGAGCGAGTTTGGACACTTCACAGCCACGTGGGTACCAAGTTCACAGCACAGTGCCGCGGACGCGCTGTCCAGGAACCCGATCGAGCGCTCGAATGAAGGCGACGAGTGCGGAGAAGATGCCTCGGCTGCATGTGGGCAGTCGATCGTGGTCAGCGAACTTCGGGCCCATCGCGCCGACGTCCGCCTCAAAGAAGTCCGCGAGGCGGTGGCCATGGATCCTGAGTTTCAGTTGCTCGTGGAAACCATTCAAGATGGGTTCCCCAATAACAAGTCTGAAGTAACGGAAACCGTGAAAAGGTACTGGCCGGTTCGCGATCGGTTGACAGTGGATGATGGCATCGTGCTCTGTGGATGCAGAGTCGTCATACCCGCGTCCCTCCGAAAGCAGACACTGGTTACGCTCCATTCAGGACACCTGGGCCAGGAGAGAACCAAATCCAGGGCGCGTCAGATCGTCTATTGGCCGGGTATGGATACCGACATAGACAACATCACGCGGCAGTGTGAGCGATGTCAGAGTGAGCTGCCGTCTCAACAACGGGAGACGCTGATCCAGCACGAGCCCGCGGAACGCCCGTTTCAAAACCTGGATGCGGACATCGCGAGTCACGCTGGAGGTAAATATCTGATTGTTGTTGATGGATTTTCCGGGTGGCGTCATGTGGAATACCTGGGTCTCCAGTCTAGCACCAGTAAAGTCATATCAGCGCTGCTGAAGGTGTTCCGCCAGGTCGGAGTCGCTGAAGCCCTGTGGAGTGATGGGGGCCCAGAGTTTACTTCATATCTGTTCCGCGATTTTCTTAGAAAATGGGGCGTAATTCATCACACCTCGTCTCCTCATTATCCACAATCTAATGGTCGTGCCGAGTCAGGAGTGAAGTCTGCCAAAAAGTTGTTGAGAAGATATTGGGATCTCCGCAGGGGTCGACTGGATGAGATAGCCTGGACCAGCGGGATCCTCCAGCACTGGAACACGCCAGGGAGCCACGGTGCATCACCAGCCCAGATCGTGTACGGACGGCCGATCCAGGATACTCTTCCATCGCACCCCGACATCTACAAACGTCAACCTCCAGCTGATTTCGAAGACAGACGGCAGAAGCAGTATCGACAAATCAAAGAAGAATACAATAGCCGAGCACGGGATCTGCCCGAGTTCCCAGTCGGAGCTCGCGTGCGAGTGCAGGACCCTCGCACTCGCCGGTAGAAGAGATGTGGCACAGTGATCGCCGTTGGTCCGCACCGGAGATACCGTGTGCGTTTCGACGACGGCGGTGTAGTGGATCGCAACCGGTGCCACCTTCGCAGGAGATATGCCGTCATCGAACCAGGCTCGGCTGCGCGGAGAAGCACGTCGGGCTCCTCGGACTCGGCGCCGCGGGCCGGCGCTGAGGCGCGGAGCGGAGCCGGTCCGGCGTCGCAGGAGTCGGCGCGCCTAGCTGAGGGGCGCCACCGCTTCGCCGATCAACAAGGATCAGAAGACGGCCGCAACGTTTGATCGAGGAGATCTAGAGAAGCAGTAACGTATGTGCGGCGATTATGTTCGGTTTCTGTTACGGTGTGTTCTTTATTGCGGTAATTTGGGCAGGAGTCGAGAACGGTTTATTTGACCGCTATTATAGCCGTTGCTGTCATAGCTCCATCACTATCTTTCTAGCAACTGCCTTCTTTCTGACAGCCAACATGGATTTCGTCCAAATCATTCGACTGCTTCTGCACTGATTGGCATCTCTGACAGCATTCTCACTGCTATGGACAACACTGAAATTTCTCTTCTTTGCCTCATAGACTTAATCAAATGTTTTGACGTAATCGACCACTCCAAATTACTTGACAAACTTCAACTTCTTGGAATCGACGCTGGATGGTTCCGCTCGTATCTTGAGGGTCACACGCAGAGTGTCTGCATCTCCAACGGCAAGGGACACCGCGTTTTGTCAAAATCATTGCCTAACAATGTCGGAGTGTTCCAAGGTTCAGCCCTCGGGCCGCTGCTTTTCACCGTTTTCGCGAACGATTTAAGCCTCCACGCTCCCGACGCATGTATCGTACAATATGCTGATGATACGCAGGTGCTGGTCAGCGGCCGAAAGTCAGCTCTGGACTCAACAGTTGCTCGACTTGAGGTCACTCTGGATGCTCTGAGTGACTGGTTTGCAGCCAATGGTCTGAAGGTCAATGCCGGAAAGACGCAGCTTATGGCATTTGGTAGTCGCCAGAATCTGCGTGACCTGCCCGAATCAGCGTTAAATTCAGAGATGCAGTTTTGAAACCATGCCAAAAGGTGAAGAACCTAGGCGTGATCTTTGATCCATGCCTCACTTGGGACGACCATGTGACGGCCCTCACCAGAAAGTGTTTTGGTACACTAATCGGACTGAGCCATGCGCGTCACCAACTACCAGCCGACACCATCGTGACAATTGTGAACGCCCTGGTGCTCTCGCACATCCGCTACTGTTTGCCAGTTTACGGAAACTGCACAAAGAAGAATCTTGGCTGCATTCAAAAGATAATTAACTTTGCTGCTCGAGTAATTTCTGGCCGTCGCAAATATGACCATGTGGCGGATGTGCGAGATGCGCTGGGATGGCTGTCGGCCACTGATTTGTCATCCCATGATACGCTGGTGCTTCTGCACAAGGTAGTTTGTACGGAGGAGCCTACCGCCATTGCCAGGATGTTTCATCGCAACGAGGAAATGCGAGAGCGCACAACTAGGCAAAACAGCAACCTAAGTTTACCCAGCATTCGCACAGAAGCAGGGAAGCGAAGGTTTTGCTATCGTGCAGCCATGCAGTACAACAGACTGCCTATCGAACTCCAAAGCATGACGACCAGCCATTTTAAATCGTCGCTAAAACGCCACCTCATGCAGCGATGAAGTGCACCTGCATTGCACCGGACGGTGACTTGTGTGTTGTATGTGTTTTGTGTGTGTGTGTGTGTGTGTGTGTGTGTGTGTGTGTGTGTGTGTGTGTGTGTGTGTGTGTGTGTGTGTGTGTGTGTGTGTGTGTGTGTGTGTGTGTGTGTGTGTGTGTGTGTGTGTGTGTGTGTGTGTGTGTGTGTGTGTGTGTGTGTGTGTGTGTGTGTGTGTGTGTGTGTGTGTGTGTGTGTGTGTGTGTGTGTGTGTGTGTGTGTGTGTGTGTGTGTGTGTGTGTGTGTGTGTGTGTGTGTGTGTGTGTGTGTGTGTGTGTGTGTGTGTGTGTGTGTGTGTGTGTGTGTGTGTGTGTGTGTGTGTGTGTGTGTGTGTGTGTGTGTGTGTGTGTGTGTGTGTGTGTGTGTGTGTGTGTGTGTGTGTGTGTGTGTGTGTGTGTGTGTGTGTGTGTGTGTGTGTGTGTGTGTGTGTGTGTGTGTGTGTGTGTGTGTGTGTGTGTGTGTGTGTGTGTGTGTGTGTGTGTGTGTGTGTGTGTGTGTGTGTGTGTGTGTGTGTGTGTGTGTGTGTGTGTGTGTGTGTGTGTGTGTGTGTGTGTGTGTGTGTGTGTGTGTGTGTGTGTGTGTGTGTGTGTGTGTGTGTGTGTGTGTGTGTGTGTGTGTGTGTGTGTGTGTGTGTGTGTGTGTGTGTGTGTGTGTGTGTGTGTGTGTGTGTGTGTGTGTGTGTGTGTGTGTGTGTGTGTGTGTGTGTGTGTGTGTGTGTGTGTGTGTGTGTGTGTGTGTGTGTGTGTGTGTGTGTGTGTGTGTGTGTGTGTGTGTGTGTGTGTGTGTGTGTGTGTGTGTGTGTGTGTGTGTGTGTGTGTGTGTGTGTGTGTGTGTGTGTGTGTGTGTGTGTGTGTGTGTGTGTGTGTGTGTGTGTGTGTGTGTGTGTGTGTGTGTGTGTGTGTGTGTGTGTGTGTGTGTGTGTGTGTGTGTGTGTGTGTGTGTGTGTGTGTGTGTGTGTGTGTGTGTGTGTGTGTGTGTGTGTGTGTGTGTGTGTGTGTGTGTGTGTGTGTGTGTGTGTGTGTGTGTGTGTGTGTGTGTGTGTGTGTGTGTGTGTGTGTGTGTGTGTGTGTGTGTGTGTGTGTGTGTGTGTGTGTGTGTGTGTGTGTGTGTGTGTGTGTGTGTGTGTGTGTGTGTGTGTGTGTGTGTGTGTGTGTGTGTGTGTGTGTGTGTGTGTGTGTGTGTGTGTGTGTGTGTGTGTGTGTGTGTGTGTGTGTGTGTGTGTGTGTGTGTGTGTGTGTGTGTGTGTGTGTGTGTGTGTGTGTGTGTGTGTGTGTGTGTGTGTGTGTGTGTGTGTGTGTGTGTGTGTGTGTGTGTGTGTGTGTGTGTGTGTGTGTGTGTGTGTGTGTGTGTGTGTGTGTGTGTGTGTGTGTGTGTGTGTGTGTGTGTGTGTGTGTGTGTGTGTGTGTGTGTGTGTGTGTGTGTGTGTGTGTGTGTGTGTGTGTGTGTGTGTGTGTGTGTGTGTGTGTGTGTGTGTGTGTGTGTGTGTGTGTGTGTGTGTGTGTGTGTGTGTGTGTGTGTGTGTGTGTGTGTGTGTGTGTGTGTGTGTGTGTGTGTGTGTGTGTGTGTGTGTGTGTGTGTGTGTGTGTGTGTGTGTGTGTGTGTGTGTGTGTGTGTGTGTGTGTGTGTGTGTGTGTGTGTGTGTGTGTGTGTGTGTGTGTGTGTGTGTGTGTGTGTGTGTGTGTGTGTGTGTGTGTGTGTGTGTGTGTGTGTGTGTGTGTGTGTGTGTGTGTGTGTGTGTGTGTGTGTGTGTGTGTGTGTGTGTGTGTGTGTGTGTGTGTGTGTGTGTGTGTGTGTGTGTGTGTGTGTGTGTGTGTGTGTGTGTGTGTGTGTGTGTGTGTGTGTGTGTGTGTGTGTGTGTGTGTGTGTGTGTGTGTGTGTGTGTGTGTGTGTGTGTGTGTGTGTGTGTGTGTGTGTGTGTGTGTGTGTGTGTGTGTGTGTGTGTGTGTGTGTGTGTGTGTGTGTGTGTGTGTGTGTGTGTGTGTGTGTGTGTGTGTGTGTGTGTGTGTGTGTGTGTGTGTGTGTGTGTGTGTGTGTGTGTGTGTGTGTGTGTGTGTGTGTGTGTGTGTGTGTGTGTGTGTGTGTGTGTGTGTGTGTGTGTGTGTGTGTGTGTGTGTGTGTGTGTGTGTGTGTGTGTGTGTGTGTGTGTGTGTGTGTGTGTGTGTGTGTGTGTGTGTGTGTGTGTGTGTGTGTGTGTGTGTGTGTGTGTGTGTGTGTGTGTGTGTGTGTGTGTGTGTGTGTGTGTGTGTGTGTGTGTGTGTGTGTGTGTGTGTGTGTGTGTGTGTGTGTGTGTGTGTGTGTGTGTGTGTGTGTGTGTGTGTGTGTGTGTGTGTGTGTGTGTGTGTGTGTGTGTGTGTGTGTGTGTGTGTGTGTGTGTGTGTGTGTGTGTGTGTGTGTGTGTGTGTGTGTGTGTGTGTGTGTGTGTGTGTGTGTGTGTGTGTGTGTGTGTGTGTGTGTGTGTGTGTGTGTGTGTGTGTGTGTGTGTGTGTGTGTGTGTGTGTGTGTGTGTGTGTGTGTGTGTGTGTGTGTGTGTGTGTGTGTGTGTGTGTGTGTGTGTGTGTGTGTGTGTGTGTGTGTGTGTGTGTGTGTGTGTGTGTGTGTGTGTGTGTGTGTGTGTGTGTGTGTGTGTGTGTGTGTGTGTGTGTGTGTGTGTGTGTGTGTGTGTGTGTGTGTGTGTGTGTGTGTGTGTGTGTGTGTGTGTGTGTGTGTGTGTGTGTGTGTGTGTGTGTGTGTGTGTGTGTGTGTGTGTGTGTGTGTGTGTGTGTGTGTGTGTGTGTGTGTGTGTGTGTGTGTGTGTGTGTGTGTGTGTGTGTGTGTGTGTGTGTGTGTGTGTGTGTGTGTGTGTGTGTGTGTGTGTGTGTGTGTGTGTGTGTGTGTGTGTGTGTGTGTGTGTGTGTGTGTGTGTGTGTGTGTGTGTGTGTGTGTGTGTGTGTGTGTGTGTGTGTGTGTGTGTGTGTGTGTGTGTGTGTGTGTGTGTGTGTGTGTGTGTGTGTGTGTGTGTGTGTGTGTGTGTGTGTGTGTGTGTGTGTGTGTGTGTGTGTGTGTGTGTGTGTGTGTGTGTGTGTGTGTGTGTGTGTGTGTGTGTGTGTGTGTGTGTGTGTGTGTGTGTGTGTGTGTGTGTGTGTGTGTGTGTGTGTGTGTGTGTGTGTGTGTGTGTGTGTGTGTGTGTGTGTGTGTGTGTGTGTGTGTGTGTGTGTGTGTGTGTGTGTGTGTGTGTGTGTGTGTGTGTGTGTGTGTGTGTGTGTGTGTGTGTGTGTGTGTGTGTGTGTGTGTGTGTGTGTGTGTGTGTGTGTGTGTGTGTGTGTGTGTGTGTGTGTGTGTGTGTGTGTGTGTGTGTGTGTGTGTGTGTGTGTGTGTGTGTGTGTGTGTGTGTGTGTGTGTGTGTGTGTGTGTGTGTGTGTGTGTGTGTGTGTGTGTGTGTGTGTGTGTGTGTGTGTGTGTGTGTGTGTGTGTGTGTGTGTGTGTGTGTGTGTGTGTGTGTGTGTGTGTGTGTGTGTGTGTGTGTGTGTGTGTGTGTGTGTGTGTGTGTGTGTGTGTGTGTGTGTGTGTGTGTGTGTGTGTGTGTGTGTGTGTGTGTGTGTGTGTGTGTGTGTGTGTGTGTGTGTGTGTGTGTGTGTGTGTGTGTGTGTGTGTGTGTGTGTGTGTGTGTGTGTGTGTGTGTGTGTGTGTGTGTGTGTGTGTGTGTGTGTGTGTGTGTGTGTGTGTGTGTGTGTGTGTGTGTGTGTGTGTGTGTGTGTGTGTGTGTGTGTGTGTGTGTGTGTGTGTGTGTGTGTGTGTGTGTGTGTGTGTGTGTGTGTGTGTGTGTGTGTGTGTGTGTGTGTGTGTGTGTGTGTGTGTGTGTGTGTGTGTGTGTGTGTGTGTGTGTGTGTGTGTGTGTGTGTGTGTGTGTGTGTGTGTGTGTGTGTGTGTGTGTGTGTGTGTGTGTGTGTGTGTGTGTGTGTGTGTGTGTGTGTGTGTGTGTGTGTGTGTGTGTGTGTGTGTGTGTGTGTGTGTGTGTGTGTGTGTGTGTGTGTGTGTGTGTGTGTGTTTATGTACGCCCGTGTTTTCTACTATTTGTCCCATACACTGACGCGGGAGCTTAATAGCCACAGTCGCCTGTGGATGCTCCCAAGATGTACAATAAATAAATAAATAAATAAATGCTTACTCGTTCACATTACGTTATGGTTTGTAATGTAGGTATGTACTTATCATAAGATGAAGAGTCCCTACTGCGGGACTCGCCGGGGGAGGGAGATGTGATAGTGTGCCCCCTCAATACTTTCCTGGAGCCGCCTCTGCGGTGTCATGCCCGCTGGCATGTCGGCCGGCCGGGTGGGGACTGCGGCCGCCTGGCGTGTGCGCGGGAGTCTGGTACGAGACGTAATACAGACTGGACGAGCGCTACCGTGTGTCACACCCCCTCGTGGCTGGGCGGGCGTCAGATGTGGGCGGCCGACGCGCGGGGAGGTAGGACAGAGTGGATATTACTGGTATGGTATGGTAACTACGTGTGTGGATCGACATATCAATGTAACACGGTTAGGCTGTACTATTGTTTTGTTTAAAGAGAAGTTCATATGAATGATATACGCCTGATTTCATTTAATGCCAGGGGAATGCGACAAACTGCTAAGAGAAGAGCTCTTTTCAGGTGTTTCCATCAACACTATCCGCATCATATCATTGTACTACAGGGGACACACTCATGTTCACGGGATGTAAAGTACTGGCAGGCAGAATGGGGAGCCAGAATAATTTTCGGGCACGGGGCTAGCACAAGTGAATGTGGAGTTGCACTACCGTAGTTATTACCAAACACACTTGAGATCACAGTGTCCGACACTGACAGTAGAGGTCGATTACTGCTATTAGACCCGGCCTTGGGCAGCATTTTACTAAAGCTATTCGCTGTGTATTCACCAACGTAGAGTCACGCCAAGCAGCAGCTAGAGTTTGTGCAGGCTCTGCAAGATGAGTTAGATAAACTTCCACCAAATGAGTGCAGTCATACAATTTTGTGTGGTGACTTTAACCTGCAGTTGACTGAGCTAGACGTCGACAGACATAATTTTCGTCCATCTCCTGTTGCCGGACGGCTGAACAAGTTGCTGAAGAAATATAAATTCCTTGACGTGTGGCGGAATAAATTTCCGGCCGACAGACGTTACACTTGGCGTAGATTAGTGCCACTACAACAAAGCAGGATTGATTATGTATTTACAAGTAAACGCCTTCTGAATAACCATGTAATCAAATGTATTGAAATAGCACCGGGTATCTTGAGTGATCACAGCATGGTCAATTTTGAAATGCAGCTTATTCCGCATGAAAAGGGGCCGGGCTTATGGAGGTTTAATAATACGCTTCTCGAGAATGAAACTTTTATTCGTTGGGTTAGGACTGAGATAAACACGGCTACAAATAAGAGAGGTAGATATACCAATGTAAGCGACACAGGGCTGTTGTTGGAAATGCTGACAAGCGAAATCAGAGCACACAGTGTGGTTACTTGTAAACAAAAAACTAGACGGCGAAGGGAGGAGGACCAGCGGGTAATAGCGGAGTTAAATGAATGCGAGAGTGATATGTGCATCAATCCTAGTGGCTATAATATTGAGCGTTACCAAGCTTTAAAGAAGAGAATTGATGAAATGCAGGAGGAGAAGGGTAAAAAGGCAATGATGTGGTCCGGGGTTAGGTGGATGGAGCAAGGAGAGAGGCCTTCTAAATATTTTCTGAGTCTTTGCGCAAATAAGGTGGCAAAAAGTCGTATTAAAGCGCTATATGTCACAGAGAATGAAGTGATCACGGATAATAAGGCAATTATTACCTACTGTAGGAGCTATTTTAAAGGAATATATAAGTCAAAGGACGCAGGCATGAAAGAAAACTTAATTCATAGGCAAGCCTTTTTCAGATCTCTAAGCTCGCCACGGTTGAGCGAAACCGATAAAGCAGTTTGTGAAGGGCCAATAACTGACAGTGAGTGCAAGAAAGCATTAGAAGGAATGATGAACAACAAATCACCGTCGGTGTCGGGTTTCTCTAAAGAGTTATTGTTTTTTTTCCCCGGATTTAGGGGATATTGTGGTTAAGTATGTTAACGAGGCGAGAGATAAAGGCGTGTTTTTTCCTACCCAAAGAAGGGCAGTGATTACGCTTATTCCAAAAAAGGGAGATCAGAGATCCTTGAAAAATAAGAGAGCAATTTGTCTATTGGATATAGTATATAAAATAGTAGCAAAAGCGCTGGCTAATAGGTTGATGGCGGTTATTTATAAAATAGTGGCCCCGAGCCAAACTGGCTCTATTCGAGGGCGGTTTATCGGAACAAACTTGCGTACAATTGCATTGTATTTATTTGTACATTGACATTGTACATTATTGTAACATTGATAAACTTGAAGGAATACTAATGGCGTTGGATTTTAAAAATGCGTTTAATACAGTAGAGCATGACTTTGTTTATAGCACGTTGAAATTGTTCAATTTTGGCGAAGATTTCATCAGTTTTGTTCGTTTGTTGAGACGCTATTGACTGTTATAAATAATGGTTTCACTTCGAATTGGTTCAAAACAACACCAGGCTGTCCCGCGTCAGAGCCTATTTTTGCCCTAGTGGCAGAAACGCTTGCCCTAAAGATTCAAAACACAAAGCATATTCAAGGAATATCGGTGTCAGGGGAACTTTTTATTGTGTCCCAGTACTGTGACGACACTACCGTTTTTGTTAAAGACGAGGCATCAGCGGAAAGGGTCATAGAAACCATTCATGATTTCGGAACGTATTCGGGAATGGAATTGAATTTGAACAAATGCGAGTACATGTGGCTAGGAACAAGGAAATACTCCGAGCTTACAATATGTGGGGCGGCGCCTGTCAGAAGATGTAAGATACTGGGTGTTTGGTTTAGTGCAGTGGAAGATTGCACGTCTATTAATGTAGAACCCATCGTGTCCAAAATCGAGCGAACATTGGATCAGTGAAGACAGCGGGATCTCACACTCAAAGGCAAAATAACTGTAGCGAAGTCACTAGCTGTGTCTCAGCTCATTTATGTAATAGCGGTACAGCAAATACCAAGGAGGTACTTGGATTTGATACAGAGCCATCTAATGAAGTTCCTGTGGAGAGGACGTCCCCCAAAAGTGGCTAAGAGAACTCTCTGCCAGGGAATAAAAGCAGGTGGTTTGTCTTGTCCTGATTTGGTGATAATGTATCAGGCAAACAGAGCAGCATGGCTAGCAAAAATGGACAATGCAAACCAGTTGCAGTTTGTTAGAGTGTTTGAAATCCGAGTCCAAGCTGCGATAAAAGAGCTAGTAGCAATGAATTATGATAAGAGGTGGGTGCAGGGTTTGTGTATATCCGAATTTTATAAAGAAGTGCTGTTATGGTTCCGAGAGGCCGTCCCAGTTGTAGAACCTTCTAATGGCAGAGAGGTACGAAAGCAGTACCTATGGAATAATATAGCAATTTGCGTAAATAATAAACCAATAGTGTGGCGAACATTGCCACGTTATGGCGCCAACTACATAGATAATTTAGTCGATAGCCAGGGATGCCTCATGACCCATGCAGCCTTTGTAGAAAAATATCCACACGCCCGCATTGGTTCATTTAAATATATGGGTTGGTGTCAGGCCATTCCCAGGCAATGGAAGCTAATGCTAGATGGCTCACCCGCTATAACGGAGGAGGAAAAGGGCATGCGAGCTGGCATTGAAGTTAAAGGGAAAATCGCTCCATTACATCTTGTCAAAGCCAAGTATTTCTATTCAAAATGGGTCCCCGGTGCTATTCCAACTGCCCAGCAGCGCTGGAAGGATGAACATATTGATTTTGGTGATACATGGTTCAAAATATATCAACTAGCATTTGCTGTGACAACTTCAACAAAGCTACAAAGTTTGCAGTATCGAATACTACACAGATATTTTCCCACAAGAAGATACCTTTGCATCAGGAAAATAATTGATGACCCATTTTGCAATCACTGCGGGGAAGTGGAAACATTGCAGCATTTCTTTATTAATTGTTTTGAGGTTAAACTATTTTGGGACGAACTAGCAATAATAGTAAAGCGGAGGCTGAACTTGCACGAATTTCACCTAACTGCGAGGCACGTTGTGTTTGGTTTTCTGAAAAGTAAAGACGTTGTTAATGTAATTATATTGTTAGCAAAGCAATTTGTTGTAAGACAAAGGTATAGAGATGGACGGATAACTGTCGACGTTTTTCGGTACTCAGTAGACAAATATTTTAGGATTGAAAAGGCAATCGCTGTACAAAACCACACTATTGATAAGTTTCATAACAGGTGGCGTCACTTTATGCCTGACTCGGGGGAATTGTTGATGTGAACAGCACTGGATCGTTGTTCGTGTCTGTTATATGTAAATGTATGCATGTATATGGCGACCAATACAATTATAAAAAAAACGTACCAAAGATTTGTCTCATCGGATTTCGTTAACACCTAACGATCTAGTCTTAGGTATCAGAAGATATCTCTTTAGTTTTCATTTGTCCTATGTTTCTTTTTTTTGCTTATATTTATTGCTGGAGCCAAATCGCTGATTTTCGACGCGATACTCAGACTCAGACTGTTTATTAAAGCACTCCGCAATGTACTTGCGGCTATTATTGCTTCACGTCATTGTAGTATACAACTAAAGGAATGTGGTATGATCATGGAACACAAACGCACATATACACAACTTCACACAACAACAGTCATACAAACACAATCACACGCTAGTCAAAAGCAAATAAAGTGAGCAGTCACATCAAGCCACACGGATCAAACTTGCGCAGACCGGTCATCACTGAGGTGCCGCCTCAGGCGGCGACCGAACAGGTGCGGAGGGAGCCGCGACAGATCGGGTGGCAGGGCGTTGTATGAGGCCGGTCCCCTGCACTTAAACCGCCTCTTCCCCATCTCGGTGCGGGACCGCGGCACGTACAACAGATGGTCCTGACGGGTGACAATATCCAGGTCGCGGCCGCGAGCCTCGGCTACAGTGGTGAGACCGGTCGCCAAGACCTCCGGCTCACCGCTACGGCGCACCTTGTGCACGAGACACAGCGTGTGGAACGACGCGAGCTGCTCAGCGCTGAGCCACCCCAGTCGCAGTCGCTAACATTATCATATAGAGGATAATGTTAATGACTAAATACTTCTTTTACGAAACGTCGCACTTTTCTTCAGAATAGTTTTTCTTCAAATATAACAAAATATCAAGGAAACCTTTACATTTAGTAACAACAGTTTCGGTGCGATCACTTAGCATTGCTATAGAATGTGTTGGATTTAAAAATTGAAAGACTGTTGAAATGATTAAGATGGGAAAACGGGCTATTTACAAATAACTGCATAACATTCCGTGCTAGATCTGCCTCCGCAGTAGGTTGTTATTGGGTGCTTACTATACCTATATGGGACCTATACCTATATGGGACTACCTACATATCCACATCACTCATTAGGCCAATCTTTACATATCATATAGAGGCTATCGATTTCGAATGGAATCAACCTGTGTAGGTACCAATGTGTTCTGGCAATGAAAACCTTTACACATGGATTTTATGCATTATAGTTTTGAGAAGAGATATGCAATTGTTCAGTATTTTCTATGCAATTGTTTCTGTCAACCCACTACTCCCCCCAGGTGTCACTAAAAAACTATTACATAAACTATATGATGCAATTAACATATATTTGTATTGTTTGCCAGCCAGATGTTCATACATTGCCATGTTCATAGATGGCTTGCGGCTCGACTATTTTGCTACTTTTTTATTGTGCCAGAAGATAACTCAATACACGTTTACAAAAAAATTAGAATGACATGTAATTTCTGCTGATATGTATATTAGAGGTGCAGCATGTAAAGAATATCTGTCAAAATAAGCAGTTGGGACATGCCACAAGGACAACCAAAACAAAAATCAAATTTGCCGTCCGACCATTTTTAATTTTCTTGAAAAGTTTTGCATTGGGGGTTTGAAGTGCGGGAATTCATTGGAGTTGACCAAAAAAATCCCCCCCAAATATTTTCCAAGATATGGCCTTCCGTATTTTCCCAAGTTCACTGTGCAGGCCTAATTTGACGACCACTGCATTTTTTTTTGACACTGACATTTGACACTGCAGGATTCATTTCAATAACTCCGAGACTAAAAAAAACGATTTTGATAATTTGTTTTTGTTTGGATCAGGATTAGTCTAGAACAATTTGGCAATCACAGATTTGCGATTTTTTTGTCACGTGACCTCGTGACCTGCTTTTTGCGCCGTGAACTTTAACTGTTGGAAACTTAAATTAAAAGTTTCGTCTGATGACGATTGGAGCTTCATTGATGTCCTTTTGTATACAAAAATACAATAAAAAAGTGGGGTTCGACCTGTAAAACTATTTTTGAGTTGCAATGCTGACATAACACGCTGTTCGGGCACATGTCCGCCGATCACTTCGCATCTACTTGACATACACTTTCGAAAAAGGTCCGGAGTGACTCCTGACGACGAAACCTCTCGGTTGGTGCCCGTTACACCGACATCAGGTCGCCATATGACCTGCCAGGCCAATACAACGTAACGTACCCAAACAGCGTATTGTGTTAGCATTGTAAAGTAGTAAAATGCTCAAAAGTAGTTTTTTTTTTGTAAATGGTCGGACGGCAAATTTGGAGAACAAATATTGATTGTCTTACGTGGAAGTCCCCAAAAGTAGTTTTTACAGGTCGAAACCCACTTTGGTATTTTTTTATACCAAAGGACATCAGTGAAGCTCAAATCGTCAACAGACGAAAATGTTAATTTCGGTTTTCAACAGGTCAAGGTCACGGCGCAAAAAGTGGATCACGAGGTCACGTGACAAAAAACAAACAAATCACAAATCTGTCATTGCCAAATTGTTCTTCGACTAATCCTGATCCGAACCAAAAAAAGTTGTCAAAATCGCCTTTTTAGTCTCGGAATTTGTGGTCGTCAAAATTAGGCCTGCACAGTGAACTTGGGAAAATACGGAAGGCCGTATTTTGGAATATATTTTTGGGGGATTTTTTTTTTGTCCCCACCAATGAATTCCCGCCCTTGAAACTCCCAATGCACAACTTTTCACAAAAAGAAGAAGTTCGGACGGCACCCACCATGACACATACTGTGGAATGCCCCAGTTGTGGTGTATATTTGAGGCGACTGTAGTTTTCCTTACGTTCCCGCTACGAAAACAGATCAAGAACCTATTGATAGCCTATCACATAATGTAGCGAGCAGCTGAAGGCGTCCCTCCGGACCATTGAGTAATTCCACGAGCGCCCCTGTCATTCCATTGCCCCTCCCTTTGGCGCCGAAGGCGCCCTTACCTGGCAATAGGCGCCCATGGGCGTAGCCGCCTCTACGTGCGAGACGGAATGTCCGTACCATGTTTAGCCGGTGCTGAAGGCGCACCCATATGTTTTTAAAGATGCAATTTGCGCCCCGAATAGTACATGCGCCCTTGGGCATTGCGCCATGAGCATTCCTAGAAGTAAATCGCGCCCTATGGACAGGAAAGGCACCCTGAAAGTCAGACATTAGGCGCCCCTAGAGGCAAATGCCACCCGCCATAGAGCGGAACCGGTGCCCTCTAAACCGGACAATAAGCACCCATACAAGCACATACCGTGTGATGTCGCCCTCAGGCCCCAACGCCAATTTTTAGTACCATTTTATTTACGTGACGCCCCTGTAGGCGCCCCTGCTGGCGCTGGAGCCGGAGCACCACGGTATGGGCGCAACTACAACAACATAAGGTTTTGATGTAGGCTGTGCCATCGACATTAGGGAGACGCGATAGCCCATCAGTTCCCAATGATACAGCTGTATAAAATATAGTTAAAATTAATAGAAGTTCAGCGGCGCGGATTTTTTTGCTTTATTTTGGTGGTGCTCCTGGTGCCCCCACGGCCCAAGGGGGGGGGGGGGGGGGGGTCATGACCCCCGTGACCCCCCTCCCTCTGGATCCGCTGCTGAGTTCAATAGAAAATTAAAAACCTCAGCACTAGAAATTCAAGTGGCTTAAATTCGTTTTCTGGGGGGAGGGGTGGTATTTTAGGACAGGACTAAGCGTTTGTAGTGAACCAGTGCACCCAGTAACTTTGAGCTCGTGGTTACGCCCCTGATAGTTTCAACACAAATCCGGGGCCAAAAGCCCTTTGCCCCTGTAAGAGGCGTCTCTAAAAGTCGATGCCAATGGTCCAGGGCCTTCTATATATTACAGCTGAGATCAGAGATGTACAAATACATATCACATATTTCCCACAACGCAAACAAATTAGCGAAAACCAAACGGCATTACTTTAGTAATAATAAAAGAGACAAATATGGCGCAGCTATGCCAAAATGTGCGCATGTAGCTTGCCATTTGTCGTCGCATTGGCATTCTTGGATGTCCTCTGTTTTCCAATATTTGCGCTTTGTTTTGCAAGTTTTGGGTTCTTTGGTATTGGAATTTGGATCTATATTTTCCTCCAAAATGACCTAAACTGATATGCTTCTCCACTTTTGATCACCCTGGCCTTAATTTATCTAGTGGAACATATTTGCATTGCTGGTAATCAGTGGCGTCGCCACGGTTTCAAAACTTGTACGGACACACCATGACACCAATCCTTTCGAGTGGGGGGGGGGGGGGGGTGGACATGATCTTTTGCAGGGGTGTCAATACGGTGTTTAAAGGAAACCAGTTACTTTCATAATGGGATTTTTAGCGCTGAGATAGCAGTTTTAACCCGCGCTTGACCGGGGTCTCAGCAGAACACCATTGATCTTGTAATCAATCGTCTTAATGGCTCAAACTATATGCACGATAACAATGCATGTGCTAAAGCAGAATTCATGAAAATAACGGAGACACATAGCTTGATAGACATTTGGAGGCACGAACATCCGAACGACCGAGAATGTACGTGGATGAAGCGCAACCCCTTAAAATACGGTATAATCGATATGGTGTTCATAAGCGATCACATAGTTAACGCTGTAGGCGAATCCAATATCATGTTGGGCTACAGGACGGACCACAATGCTGTAACCCTATCTCTAAAAACGACAGACGAACCACGCGGACCAGGCCTATGGAAGTTCAATGATTCACTTCTGAAGGATGACGTGTACGTATCTACAATCAAGTCAGTTATAATCGAAACAGTTGGGCAATATGCGTATCCAACATATTCAGACTCGTTTAGATCAAATTATTTGAACTTTGGGGAAATACAGTTCACTATCCATAGTTACGTTGATCCCCAAAGCTGGAAAACCGTTAGACACATTTAAATGATGGCGACCTATTTCTCTACTAAACGTAGATTTTAAAATAATTTCTGCAACCATAACTAATAGATTAAAAAAATGTAATGAATGACATTATACCACAGTCACAGTCAGCTTATATCAAGGGGTGATGTATCGCAGAAAACAGTAGATTAGTGTATGACGTAATACAAAAAGTAAAGGATGAAGAACGCAGTGGCTACATAGTTGCTGCAGATTTTGAAGCGGCATTTGAAAGCATATCGTGTAATTTCTTGGTAAAAACGCTAGATTGTTGTAATTTTGGACACAAATGTAAATATTTGCTGCAACTTGTTTACTTAAACAAAAATAACTTCGCACGGATACTTATGGATGGATTTTTAGGAGAAAACGTACACATGAATTGCGGAATAAGGCAATGCGACCCTGTTTCAGGTTATCTCTTTAACCCGCGCACTGCAGGGGGTTGATTTCCGCCCCCCCTCAGGTTTTTCAAAGCTAGCGAAAAAACGGCGGCGCGCAGCGCCGCCGGGTTTTGGCACACCTGTTAGGACATCAATTGCGCACACTTTGAAAAAAAAAATATCCTCGGGTCATCTCAGGTCAGGTAACCAGACCAGGTCAAGTGACCCCACCTCCAAAAATGTTTGCAGTTGTGCCAAAGCCAGAGTTTTTCACCGATCAGTTTGAAACTTACAGGATGTCATGAGGGCATAAGTACTTACAATTCGTATCTCTCGGAATTTTGATATATGTGACTTAAGGTCAGGTCAATTTCGTAACCTCCCCATGATAAGTCAATGGGGAAATATACAAATGCTTCCCATTTCAAGAATATGCATATTAGTCCAATTACTTCTGGATCATGTTATTATAGGATATTCTTGATGATCCAAGTGTAATTTTTATTCAGTGACCCCTATTGGGTCATTTGAGGTCATGCGAGGTCACTATTAATTTTTGTTGTTGTCAATAACTCCCGACATAATGAAGATAGAGAAGTAAAACAGACATCAACGTGTTTGTCTCGTCGAGATACGTCTTCTCATATGCAATATTTCCTACTTGGGTCACCACTTGACCTTGACCTGAGGTAAAATTGTTAAGTTGACTTAACAAGGTCACCATGTATATCATTCAAAGCGCCTTGACAAGATAAACACAACGGCGTAAACAGTTTTCCGTTATCTTTATTAAGTAAAAAGTTAATAGCAAAACACGATTTAGCAAAAAAAACGGAATGTTTGCCTTTTGTACCTCTGGAGCCTCAAATATTGACCTGAAATCAAATCTGAGGGCACCTAAGCAATGACAAATTTCACTGGCTGGCGTTTGCTTTTTTTCGGTTTCTTTCTAACTAGCATCGCTTTTGAGATATATGGGAATTTCTGGAGCCATGTCCTAAAACAGGAAAAACTGGAAAGTTTGACCCTTGATGACCCCTAGTGACCTCGATTTTGACCTGACCTAAAAGAACACTGAAATACTTTCGATAGAACATGTATCAAGCTATCAAATACCCTTTTCCGCTTCTCGCTACGTAGCGTAGTTTTCTAGATCTCAGGGGGGGGGGAATCAACCCCTCTGCAGTTCGTGTTCGGCGCAAAGCCCCTGCAGTGCGCGGGTTAATCTCGCGGTGGAACCACTAGCAAATATCATAAAACAATCCAAGGAAATGCGTGGTATCACGTTGTACAACGAAGTAGAAGTGCGCCTCTCCCAATACGCTGATGATTTGATTTTATTCCTGGATGAGCCAAAATCGATTACTGGTGCCTTATCAGAAATATAAAAGTTTTCATCCACGTCCGGGTTGAAATTAAATGTTCAAATAACAAAATGTCTTCCTATTGGGACTCATTTAAATTGTTCGAAAAGTAATCTACCTCAGATACATTGCGTTAGGGAACTAAAAATCTTAGGTATATCGCTTAGTGCTAACAACGAATCAATATTTACAACAAACCTAAAACACAGGTTACCCCTAGTTGAGAAATACATTTTGCAATGGAAAAGGAGACATATAACTTTAATCGGGAGGATTACTGTCATTAAATCCTTGCTAATATCTCAACTAGTTCACTTATTTTTGTCATTACCTACACCCTACACAAAAGACATCAAGCAGATTGAGACAAAACTATTTCGTTTTATATGTGGGGATAAGAATGACAAAGTTAACACACGAAAGTTGTTCAAGGCCTCGAGGACGATGGGCTACGAATGATAGCAGTTTTGTTAAAAGTATGAAGGTGACATGGTTAAAAATACTGTACAGTTCCAAACACGATTGGTCCATTTTGATACAGAAGGAATTACCCCCTGTTCCAGAACTATTAACGTATGGAACAACAGCCCTTGCGAAAGTTAAATTCAAACTACAAAATCCTTTCTGGAAAGAGGTTATCTCAGGCTGGAGCGATTTCTGGGACTAATTCAACCAAAGTAGTGACCAAATAATGACTGAAGAAACTTTGGTTTTCCAACGTTTCGAAATATAGGAACAGTATAATATGAACATGGGATAGCGCAGGACTTAGATTCATAGCGGATCTTATACATAATACAACAGGAACACTTTATAGTAAACATGATTTAGAAACTAGGTATGGGATTCAAATGACGTTTCTTTTTTTTACGCCTCTCTTATAAGAAGTCTTCCAAGTATAGTCAAGGAGTCAAATCACAAATATCGTATTCTCTACCCTCTCATTCCTCATAGAATAAATGCAGTTCAAACAACTGCTATAATATCACGGCTGGCATATAAAGAATACATCTCGCGTCTAAGGACACCATACGGAAAATCGCAGAAAACACTGAAAGATAAATTTTTAGAGGATAAGAGATGTTAGTAATTTCCAATCTGGGAGTATGCTGGATATAAGTATTGCTACTAAGAACACATATATTCAAGCATTCTACTTTCGTCTGATATCAAGAATCATAGCCACCAACAAATTTTACACATTATCGGCAAAGCTGAAGACAACTCCTGCTCCTTTTATTCTTCTAATGTGGAAACACTAAAGATCTTTTTTGGGAGTGCATGGCGGTTCAGACTTTCATTTAAAAATTCGGGCGTACTGAGATCATACTTTGGACTGGTATGCAACTTTAGCAGGAGAACATGTTTTTTCCAAACCTTGATGAATGTGAAAAAACGCACATAATAATATGCTCCATTGCAAAAATAACTATATATAGTGCTCGACATCACAATTGTAAGCCATCGATTCAACAATTGTTTAGCAGCCTGCAATTAGAAGCCCACAAGGAGCTTCACTCCGCTAGATTATCCAGAAACATAGACAAGTACTACGATAAATGGAAACAGTTGAAAATGTTGCCAGAACTAAATATTGAAGTTATCATGCGCACACAAAGACACGCTCATGCACATACAAACACACCTACACATACACGCATGTACACACACACACACACGCACTCGATAGGTGCAACTGCACACGCAAACATAAACGTGGTAATCATCTGCTCACTCTTGCTCCCCCCATTCTTTCCATATACTCAAACATCCTCAAAGACATCCTTTCCCTGACGCGCCGCTGCGAATTCCAATTCTCGTGTGTGTCCTGCACAAATATGACATCAAATTGAGAATTTCTTAAATAGTTAAACACGTCTCTCCTTTTCTGCTGCCCAGAGAGACCTCTGCAATTCATTGACATGATGTTCAGATCAGTCATTGGCATTAGGTATGTGTATATGTAGTACAATGGTTCTTACTTTTTGTGAGATGGATATAAGGGGGAGAGGGCTGCACACACTTCCCGAACCCGGTGAGCGCCGGCAGACTCCGGGCCGGAGAGCCGGTCGGTCAGCTGAGCGCAGACTCGCGGTAGTCACCGGCGCCAGCGTGAGCACAGCCGTCGCCGCCGCAGCAGCACCACCAGTCGTCGCCGCCGCCACCAACGCCGCCACCGCTGCCGCCACCAGCGCCCCCACCGTCACCGCCGCCGCCACCAGCGTCGCCACATATTAAAAAATACGGCAAAACATACAATTGCACAACACAAAGGGATGCAAAAGTGTAAGTTCGTGCAAGCATACAATAACAATACAATGACTCGGTAGGTCGCACCGCTTTTTAGGCAACGTAGCGACCTTATAACTCAAGATCAATGGATCTGTCATTGGAACGAGAAACAAAATTGAAGGAAGCTTCGGTCCCCCACACTAGAAGTACTCTCTGATATCTCTCGAGTCCCCTGCCCTACCCGAGCCTCTTGTACCCGATCGGGGGGCACCCGACGAGCATCCGATATCAACCGCTCGGGCAGCAGCTCCCCGGCGCCCCGAAGCCCCGCTCTTCCCCCACGCCCGCCACAGAAGCACCCTGCGAAAACCCAGGTGGGCCTGACCCGCCGCTAACGCCACCTGTGGCCGACTGCGATCCGGCTAGCCTCCCTGGCCGCCCGACAGATGGCAGAATCGGACTGGTGGCACTCACCGAGTCCTCCCGCTGACCACTCCTCCCCCCAGACGCCGGAGCTATCAGGGATGGAGGGCTGACCTCTGACGTGTCAGGCAGGGGCGGCTCCAGGCCACCAGCGCCGGGAAGCCGAGCCGCGGCGTTCCGGCCGCCGAGGGGCGCCGACGCCGAGTCACGAGCAGCGGCCGCAGCGGCAGCCTCGGCGGACCCGCCACCGCCGGCCGACCGGCCAGCGGTGACACTCGCAGTCGGCGTTTCCTGCAGAGGCGGCGACAGGTGCACCAGGCGGACTGTCTCTCGGGCGCAGTCTAGGAGCGACGACCCAGGCTGATCACGCCTCGCCGTACTCGCTGGGCTGACGATCTCCGTTCCGTCCGCTGTGCCACCGCGCCGGGGTCCGGAGTATGAGCCCCGATACGACGGACCAGGAGAAACCGCCTGGCTGCGCACGTCCACCTC
>JAXIVJ010011462.1:0-43529 GCA_036785665.1 Chirona hameri
ACCTGAGATGACCCGAGTATATTTTTGTTTCAAAGTGTGCGCAATTGATGTCCTAACAGGTGTACTAAAACCCGGCGGCGCTGCGCGCCGCCGTTTTTTCGCTATCTTTGAAAAACCTGGGGGGGGCGGAAATCAACCCCCTGCAGTGCGCGGGTTAACATCAACTAATTTGTACTTGTTTCAATCACCGTAAACCTATGTAACTCCTTTATACTGCAGGCAGTTAGGAGGAAGCCGTGCAGATCGCATATCCGTATTATCGCCAAATGTCGCCGAAAAAAAAACTAAAAAAACGGGCCCTGGAACCGCCTCTGTTAAGGTTAGGACCTCAAAATTTTGACTCCATATGCGGAAATCAATTTTAGGAAAAGTCCCAAAATTTCATGGGTCTGCTCCCAGCTGTTTCGGAGATATCTGCCAAAACCTGAGGGTTGGATTCTGCCCCCCTGCCACTAATAGGGTTAACCCTATTCTCTGCGAGCGGCCACAATTACGTTAACCTGCGGGGAGGGGGCGATTCTGCCCCCCCCAGAGATCTCGAGAACCGCTTGGTGGATTTCGATGGGGAAACGCCATTCGATTCGTCATGACAAGATATCTTTTTAGATCTCGAAATTTCATTTTGTTCAAAAATGGGGGCCAGGGGGCAAAAATACGAAAATTTTGGGTGTTTTTGACAGGTCATTGCGGCCATGTGGTTTGACCGATTTTCATGCCCCAGACGTTTTTGAGCTTCAAATGTGCTGGTCATCAATATATCAAAAGACAACAAAATACAAATCATAGGCGTATTCAGGGGATGTAAAATGGGGGGATTTTCTGATAAAAATATGTGCTGTTCGTGACTGTTTGGGACGACATGAACGTCACATGTGGGCATTATATCTGGAATTTGTTAAATGTAATATATTGCGCATAGGCGGATCCAGGAGAACAACGTGGGGGCACCATGCGCGTAACGCTTTTATAATCTTACTAATTTGAAGTTGGACCTAATTTGAGAAAGAGTATCACCTCCCATTTTTTTTTTGTCCCTGAGTGCGCCTCTGCCCCAAAAATATGTACAATCCCAGTATCTATGATGCATATTGCATTGCAATGGTTTCTGACGCATTTATTGCACTGCAAACCACGAAGGAAGTATGCGCCGCAAAACCGCATTCGTAACAACCTCCCCAACACAGGAGCCTGGCACCGTCTCTGCTGGACCGATTTTTTCAAAATTTTGACACAACACGCGCCATTCAATTTTGGGAAAAGAATTGTGGGACCTAAAACAATACTGAAATACTTTCGATAGAACTTGTATCAAGCTATCAAATGACGTTTGCCGCTAGTCGCTACATAGCTTAGTTTTCGAGATCTCGTGGGGGGGGGGGGGGGTGGGGGTGGGGGTGGATCACCCCCTGTAGTTCGTGTTCGGCACAAAGGTCCTGCAGTGCGTGGGTTAATCTACCGATAAACACCAAAAACTCCATATTGGCCTGCGAGGTGGCAACCCCTTTAACCCTCGCCCTACGGGGGGGGGGGGGGGGGGGGGGCCTGCAGGCCCCCTGAGGTTTTTCTTGAATAACTTTTGACGCATAAGGTGCATCTTGCTGAAATTTTGGTAGCTGAGTTTACAACAATTATTCGTAGGCTGTAAAAATTTCTTTGAAATTGGTTAAGTATTTTGGGAGATAATAATGTTTTGATGACGTCATGTTGGTACAAAAATGAAAAATATTGGGAAAATCGTAGAAAACAGGGTTTTAAAGCAAATTGTAAACTCAATTCACTAAAGATACAAAATGTCATTCTCTTTAAAATGGCAATCTCGGATTTTCAAATTTTAGGTTTATGACCCCTATTTTTTTTTTAAATCCCCACAAAATCAAAATTTTCAAAGATATTAGAAAAACCGGAATACATGTCAGAGAACTGAGTATGGACAATACTCATACCAAATTTCAAAGCAATATCTCCATTATTGACTGAGTTATGGCTTCCTAAGTGTAAAAAACTGATGTCATATTTTAAAATAACTTTTTTTTGACATTTTTGGACAAGATACGAACAAATAATTGCCTTTTTTGTATTCCTGAGCCAAAACTGGTCTAAGACATGCCTTTTTATTTACATTTATCAATTTCTAATTTGAGGTTTTCTGAAGAGTTCTGGACTGGACGTGGTAGATGAAGATCGCTGTTCTGGACGTGGTAAATCCGAGGTTATTCACTTGACTTGGAAGGTCACCCGTTTAACTGAAACCTAAAAATTGCATACTGTTAGATTCCTCTTATGACAGGCAACATGCTGGTTCTTACCGCATTGCTCTAAGTTGCTTGGTTTGGAAGTTAACAGGGGGCCTGTCAGGCCCCCCCGTAGGGCGAAGGTGAACAAAGCTCCCGTAGGGCGAGGGTTAACCCTCGCCCTCCTAAAACGACCCCCCTGAGGTTTGTCTTGCATAACTTTTTAGACATGCGGCCCATCTTGCTGAAATGTGTAGTAGTAAGTATACAACAATTATACGTATGCTGTACAAATTTCTTTGAAATTAGTTGCGAAATTTGTGAAATAATTATGTTTTGATGACGTCATGTTTGTGGAAAAACGATAAATGTTTGAAAAATCGTAGAAAACTGAGTTTTGAAGAAAATTGCAAACACAATTAAGCAAAGATATAAAATGTCATTTTCTTTAAAATGGTATTCTCGGATTTTTGAAATTTTGGGTTTTTGACTCTCAAAATGATCAAAAAGTGATTTTCTTGGAAAAATCACCACAAAATCAAAATTTTCAAAGATGTTAAAAAAACGGAATATATGTGAGAGAACTGAGTATGGACAATATTCAAACCAAATTTCAAAGACATATCTCTATTTTTGACTCAGTGATGGCCCCCTAAGTGTAAGAAATTCATGACATCATTTTTTTAATAACTTTTTGACTTTTTTTGACCAGAAACGAATACATATTTACCTTTTCTGTATTTATGAGACCAAACTGGTCTAGGAACATCCTTTTTTATTTACATTTATCAATTTCTCATTTTGAGGTTTCCTGACAGAGCAAAATCGCTGTTCTGGACGTGGTCGATCGAGTTCATTCACTTGACCTGGAAGGTCACTCGTTGACCCAACACCTAAAAATTGCATAACGTTAGATTGTAAACATGACGGGCAACATGTTGGTTCTTGCCGCGTTGCTCTATGTTGCTTGGTTTGGAAGTTAACAGGGGGTCGTTTTAGGACCCCCTCCCCCGTAGGGCGAAGGTGAAAAAGGCTCCCGTAGGGCGAGGGTTAAAGCCGGAGTGAAAGCTATTCGGTTACCGTCGCATTCAGGAATCGGCTAATGAAAGCCATCCCACCAAAACAGCACCGCATTGCCGTGACCCGGATTCGAACCGGGGTTATCGCGGCCACAACGCGAGGTCCTAACAACTAGACTATCACGGCGGCTGGAGACTGTCGTGGGCGTTACTTTCATATTTCAGACCGAGGTGGTTCAGCTCGCGCCTGCCTGCGGTGAAAGTTTCTCTAACTGGCGCGTGTGGGCACTCACTGTGCGCCCACGCACTGTCACAGCACTCACTAATTAAAAATGTCTCCGTCCCCCCCCCCACACTTTCAGGTGGTGGCGACGCCCTTGCGTATAAACAAAATAGATGCACAGAATGCCAGCTGTTTTGCACACACAAGATCAGGTATCATAAATAATTCCTGAAAATTCCTTCGCCCGGACGAAAATGTTTTACCTTGTCGCGGCACCTGCTTATCGCAAGTCAACGCCGCAATATACGCCACCAGAAAGTAACAACTTTCACCAAAATCGGAAATAAAACATGGCAGAAACACGCTACTTGAAGAAAAGATATCACCAGCGTTGCAGGTTCCCAGGCACAAACATGCAGGCGATGGTGGTATAATGGTGAGCATAGCTGCCTTCCAAGCAGTTGATCCGGGTTCGATTCCCGGCCATCGCAGTGAATGTTTTTCGCACTTTACTACTCAAACTCACCATATCGAAAGATACCAGACATTCGCCTTGTACACGAGATGTATGTATGTATGTATTAACGTAAACAGACCGTTCCACACGACAGGGTTATTCTTCGGTCTTCCATACATGAACATAAAAATGAACTAAAACATTTTGCCCTGTTTTGCCGACATCGTAAAATGATTGAACAAGTGCAAAATATAATGGGCGACAACTGCGATTCAGAACACACTGAGATGAAATATGCGCATTGTATCACCATCACCATCGCCGTGTGACGATTACCACTGTCATACCTCGCACCAGGTCCAGCCCCATGGATCGCACAGGTCGCAATTGGCGTAGGTTAGACAAGGTGGCGCTAGAGTCTGATGTCAGTGATGTAGATTGGCGTGCAGTTGTCAGGCGGGAGGACACCTGTGAGGATCATTGGAATTGCTGCTCAGCTGAAATGAACCGCATACTCCTCGATGCTCACGCCCCCATCCGCAGATACCGCGTGCGTAATCCTGCTCCACCGCCGATTAGCGACGATACACGGGACTTAATGAGTCAACGCAGGGAGGCTAGGGCAGGGACTGACAGAGGGGCTTACCATCGACTTAATACGCAGGTCAAACGGGCCATCCGTAGGGACACGCGGGCTAGCATTACCGAGCGAATCAACAGCACACCCTCCTCCTCATTGTTCCGGCTGCTGCAGCCAGTAATAGCTCCCAATTGCGGTCCGCTCACCCAACCTGAGAACCTGACACCAGACGAGATGAATAGCTACTTTACTTCAGTAGGTACAGAGACGCGAGATCTAGTCACCACTCAGTATCAACAGTCTAACCGCGAGGAGTTGCATGTCCGTCTCCCACGTGTGAACACTGGGGCTCTGAATATATTCCCCGTCACTTTAAAACAGGTGCAACGCGCTTTGTTCTCTATGCATAACAAAGACTCGGGTGTGGAAGGTGACATCCCTGTGCAAATTTTAAAGCTTTGTTTTCCGGTTATTGGCAACATTATTCTACAGATAATCAATACCAGCCTTGTGACTGAAACGGTTCCGTCCAGTTGGAAGCGTGCCATAGTTATACCCATTCACAAAAGGAACGACCCACCTGAGCATCGAATTTCAGGCACGTCACAATCGTCCCAACCATTTGTAAGCTTGTAGAAAAGCTAGTATATCATCAGCTCACTTCATACCTGGTGCATCACGGTCTTTTTAGCTCTGATCAACATGGTTTTATGGAAAAACATTCGACATGCACCGCTCTTTTATCCATTACTGATACGATATTGCAAGGCATGGACGACTCTGAAGTAACTCTTCTTACTCTGATTTACCTGAGTCGCTGTTTTGATGTGGTGGACCATTCCATGCTGCTAACCAAGCTGCGACAGCTTCAAATATCAACGGGTTGGATCCAAAGCTTTCTAGAAGGTCATACTCAACGCGTTAGAGTGGGACATACGCTTTCAGAACCTCGCGACATCACAATCGGCACATTCCAAGGTTCGTGCCTGGGTCCATTATTATATAACATCTTCAGCAATGCCATCGCATGTTTCATCCCACATTACATCAACGGCTTCCGCGTCACCGTCGTACGCTACGCCGACGATAGCCAGCTGGCCATCACGGGCCCTCGCGCTAGGCTGGATGAAATGAAGCGGTCACTGGAGTCGGTGTTGGATGTGATGTGCACGTGGTTCATGCAGAATGGTATGTTGGTGAACGCCAGTAAAACCGAGCTGTTGTTGTGTGGGGACCGCCGCCAAATCTGTCAGTTCAAGGACCCAGTGTCCATCGTGTTTATGGAACAAACGCTGCAGTGCTCCAAAACAGTTAAGAATCCTCGGAGTTATCATGGACCCTTATCTGTCCTATGAGAATCATATTTCTCATATTGTAGGTAAATGTACCGGCATACTCATAGGCATACTGAATGCCAAGCAGGTTCTCCCACCGAGTGTTCTACCAAAGATCATCGATGCGCTGGTGTTCTCCCATGTGAGATACTGTGCACAAGTGTATGGCAGTGCGAACCTTACTCACAAATCGAAATTCCAAAAAGTGTTCAACTTCGCTGCCCGAGTGCTATCAGGACGAAGAAAATACGACCACAACTCTGATGTTATCGAGGAACTAGGCTGGCTATCGGCGCATCAATACGTGATGTACTTCGACCTCTGTTTGATGCATAGCATACTGACGACTGGAAAACCTGACGTTATCCGTTCGGCACTGGTGTACAACCATGAAATTGCTCGCCGTGATACCAGGCAGTCAAATAACCTCGCCCTGTCTCGCGTAAAGTTGAACCACGGTAAGAGGCAGTACATGTACCGCGCTGCTAAGCAGTATAACGAGCTGGCCATCAACCGAGGAGTGTCCGGTATGTCCCAGAGGCTCTTTAAGTCACACGTCCGCAAGTCGCTTCGCAGCACCGAGTAACTGTAGATTGTCTGCTCGATTGACTGTCTCGAATGAGTCTATGTAAATTTGTGTTTAAGGTAGAATTGTGCATAGAGTATAAGCCTGCAGTGCAGTGGCAGATTGGATGAACGATTAGTCATGTAAAGTCATGTATATGAACCACGTCTGCCTTCTATGTGACGAGGGTCTAAGAATGACCCAATCAATTGTGGAGAGACCCGATGATGTATACAATACAATACAATACAAATATGCGCATTGTATGAATGGCTAGCCCTATACAAGAATGTGCGCTTCCGTGATTGTTCCTAGGTCGAGGCAAGGACAATGTCGACAATGTTTCGATTGTCGGGTATCACGCTCCAGTATTTCGTAGTTGAACTGGATGTGCGACGCCAACGACGAAGGTTTCGCACTAGTTATAACCTTATGCACATGCACAAGTCAGAGGATTTTACTAAATCTAACGCATTTAGCTAACCTAATTCACGCAATACATCAGAGATGTGGTCGTATTTCCAGCGTCCTGATATGACTCGTGCGGCAAAATTTTAGATTTTTTTTTGATGTTCTTAAGAGACGTCACACTGGCACTGCCATACACTTGTACATAGCATCGCACATGTGATAGCACCAGACAATCGACAATGCGCGGCAACACTTCAGCGGGAAGACATGCTTTACATCATACATGGCTTAATCCTATCAAAATTACAAAGCAGCGATCAGTGATGTTTTTTATATGATATTCCCATGACAATGTTTCATCCATCACCACTCCTAAATTTTTGACTTTGTTGAAACATTGAATTTGCTCTCCCATACAATAAAATACGGGGGGCTGCGCAATACGCTTTAACCCGCGCACTGCAGGGGGTTTGCGCCGAACACGAACTGCAGGGGGTTGATTTCCGCCCCCCGTGAGATCTCGAAAACTGCGCTACGTAGCGACAAGCAGAAAACGGCATTTGATAGCTTGATACAAGTTATATCGAAAGTATTTCAGTATTTTGTTAGGTGAGGTCGAAATTGAGGTCACCAGAGGTCATCAAAGGTCAACTTTTCCAGTTTTTTTTCCTGTTTTGGACTTCGCTCCAGAAATTCCCATATATCTCCGAAGCTATGCTAGTTAGAAAAAAAACGAATGCAATCAAACGCCAGCCAGTGAAATTTTCAATCGACAAAGTGCCCCCAAATTTGATCTCAGGTCAATATTTGAGGCTCGAGGTAAAAAAAAGAGAGAAAAAAATGTTTCTTTTTTTTGCAAAAAAAAAGTTATTAACTTTTACTTAATATAGATAACGACAAACTGTTTTCGCCAATATGTTTATCTCGTCAAGGCGCTTTGGTTGATATACATGGTAATCTTGTTAAGTCAACTTAAAAATTGACCTCAGGTCAAGGTCAAGTGGTGACCCAAGTAGGGCATGTTGCATATGGGAAGACGTGTCTCGAGGAGACAAACACATTTCTGTCTGTTTTACTTCTCTATCTTTATTATATCGGGAGTTATTAACAACAAAGTGATGGTGACCTCGCATGACCTCAAATGACCCCAGGAGTCACTGAACAAAACTTACACTTAGATCATCAAGAGTATTCTATAATAACATGATACAGATGTAATTGGACTAATATCATGCATATCCTTGAAATAGGAAGCATTTTTATATTTCCCCATTGACTTATTATGGGGAGATTACGAAATTGACCTGACCTTAGGTCACCGATATCAAAATTCCGAGATGAAAGAATTGTAAGTACTTATGCCCTCATGACATCCTGTAAGTTGCAAACCTCACAAAAGACATTTCACAAACACTCGCCACCTCTGAATTACCGATTGTATAGAAAATTGTAAACACAAATGTTAGTACCGCAGAAAGCTTGAAATCAAGAACGTTTGTATTAAACTTGATGCTAATGACAAATACTTTGATTGTTAACAAATTAATTTAACAAATATATACATTGTGGTTTATTTTTTACTCAATATAAAATTAGTTATAGGGAGAATAATCTTTTAATTAACATTTCATCGGAATGCAAACTCTGATCGTAAAAATACATCTTGGTAAGCAGTTAGAGTAAACAGAATTTGACCATTCACCAGGTGGCGGAGCATAACAACAGAACTACTCTTAAAAGAAAGATCGTTGAATTTCTCGACTATTTGTTCACCTAACCTAGCCGATTTCCTACGTTGTAAAGGGTGAAGGTTCACTGCACATTGCACAAGACATCGTTGACCGCTGCAATTCTATCGCCATGCGGGTTCTCCGCGCGGTGGCGCCCCTCACAGCGCAATCGGTAAGGTGCACTGGGACTTCAAAGCCGGAGATCCCTGTTCGAATCTCTCCGGAAATAACTTTTTTGGGGGCAGCTATACCTATGCATAACTAAACCATTACCCTAACAATCTCGGCAACGTAACAACCTCACCAAGAAAATAACCTGAACAGTCAAACAATGTCAACTGTCAATGCAGTTTCTGAAATTCAGAACCCCTGACCCACTGGAATTACAAGTTTGTAATTGCAAACATTTCCTCACTTCCGTCAACCTTTGAGAAATAGAACATGTACAATTGCAAACATTTTTACAAGCAATATCTTTGTAAAGTAGTTTGTAAATAGTAAATTGAGATTTACTGCCCTGGGGTTTTGTGAAATCCAGACTACAAACATGTGTAAAAATTATTTGTAATTACAAGGAAATTATTTGTAATTACAAACTTCTTTGCTTTGTGAAATAGGCTGATCGGTGAGAAATTCTGGCTTTGGCACAACTGCAAACATTTTTGGAGATGGGGTCACTTGACCTGGTCTGGTGATCTGACTTGAGATGACCCGGTGTTATTTTTTCTTCTTCAAAGTGTGCGCAATTCATGTCCTAACAGGTGTGCCAAAACCCGGCGGCGCTGCGCGCCGCCGTTTTTTTCGCTATCTGCGAAAAACCTTAGGGGGGGAGGGGGCGGAAATCAACCCCCCTGCAGTGCGCGGGTTAACTGCCTCCTGTCTCCGCACAAAATAAATTTTGTTTTTGCCGCAATAACCTTCATGCCATGCTGTTGGAACCACGTTGACATCGTTACTAGCAACTCTTCCATGCTCCTTTGTAGTTCCCCAATTTGATCTCGGGAGCCTGTGACGGCGAGCTGTGTGTCATCAGCATAACGCACCGCTGTGACCTTGAAGCCATTGACTTTAGCTGGAATGTGGCATGCGAGATCGTTCCTTGCAATGTTGTACAGTAATGGGCCGAGACAAGTATCCTGGAAAGTCCCAATTGAGATAGGAAGTGATTTTGATAAAATTTCCCCTACTTCAACCCGTTGTACGTGTCCATGTAGGTAGCTCTTAAACCAGCCTGATGAAATTTACAATAATTATAATTTATTAATGATTGTGATCAATAACATTGAAGCAGCGACTCAAATCAATGAGAACCAATAGGGAAATTATGGATCGATCCATGCCCCTGAGAATTTCGTCAGTCATTGTCATTAGGACGGTACATGTCGGATGTTGCGGCATGAAACCATGTTGATCTTCGCTTAATAGATTTTGGCTCTGAAAGTAGTTTGTCAACTGCTCTTGTACTAACTTTTCTACTACTTTGCATAGATCAGGAACTTTCGTGATAGGTCTAAAATTTGATGCTTTAGATGGATCGTTTCTTTTAAATAGAGGAATGACTGTCGCTCTTTTCCAGGCAGAGGGCACGGTTTCGGAGAAAAAGCTAGTGTTAATGATACGTAAAAGGTAGCGTCCAATTGCATCAAATATCAGTTTCGAAATTTGGATTGGAACGTCGCCTTCTATTGAAGAGTCTTTGTTGGGTAGTGAAAATAAAGCACGCCTTAGTTCAGTCAACGTGACTGGTGTGAGCCTCATTGACCCAGCGTGGACCCTAGGTAGTCGAGTAAAAAGCTTCTCTCGGCCCGAGCGGTCGAAGTCGGCCACCACCTCGTACTGCTGTAAAGTAATCGTTCAGGTCATCTGGTGTTAAATTTTTCGGTTGCTTTGTGTATCCACGTTTAGGTGCAATTACATATTTTAATTTCTGAAACAATGACGAGGATGTTGAGTTGTGGACGCGGTTTGCTATATCTGCCAGACAGTCTTTGCGAATCGCCCGTTTAGTTAATGTGTTGATTTCCTGATACGCTGGATCGTTTGTTTCTTTCATGGGCGTCGGCGGCGGGGGAACGCGTCCCCCTAGTTCAAAAATATGTGTGTGGGGGGGGGGGGAGACGTCCCCCAAGAAAGCAGACTTGCTTGACTTGTTTGGCTGAATTCGTTCCAAAGGATATGCAAATTGATTTATTCTTAGCTCAAATTACATGCCATTTGTAACCATATATTGTTCAGCCCTTTCTTTGTACTTAAAATATAATGTAGGTACTTAATTATTTTTTAGAAAATAAAATTATGATATGGCAGCTAAAAGTTAGTACACAAGATTGGCTTCTGCTATGATCGAATTTCAAGCTCGTCCATTCATTCACCATTCATTCCAAGGCCTTAGATACAATTCAGCCAAGGCAGCGAATAGTGTGACGTCATGAGTACATCCATCAATATGCTCTGTTCAAACAGCAATCAGTTTTATATTTTAGTCCCTTTGAGCCGCTGAAATTTATATAAATGAGTGCTATAGCCTACAGCAGCATGCTTGTTATAATTTACATCGTTGAAGAACTCACAACAATCCATGCTAAGGAAGTTTTTGGAAATATATCATAGAAGGGGTAGCTACTAGCTTGCTGCCCCCCCCCCCCCCCCACGGCCGGACGTACAGCGGTGGATGGCTGACACGGCCATTAGGGGCAAATTCCCCCTCACAGGAATATGGGGGCATTCAATACAAGTTTCCCCCCACACGTTCCTGCATTGGCTGTAAGCAACTTGGCTTGTTTTTTGGAACACTGCTGGACCTCACTGACAAAGGGATTGCAAACTGACGCAATCTACACTGATTATTCTTCCGCCTTTACGAGTGTGAGCCATAGTCTACTTTTACACAAGCTCAAGTGCTCTTTTAACATCTCAGGTCTTGCGCTCAGCTGGCTTGAGTCTTACCTAAGCCAACGATCCCAGCGAGTCATTCTCGATGGGAAACATTCTGACTGGGCTCCGGTACTATCCGGGGTCCCGGAAGGCAGCATTTTAGGCCCAATTCTGTTCACCTGTTACGTCGCTGACCTTCCTAATCACATCAAAACATCGTGCCTGTCTTATGCAGACGATATCAAAATTTTCAACCGAATCAGTTCCCCAGAGGACGCTCATTCCCTCCAGGCCGATTTAGACCGCCTCAGTTTGTGGTCCAAAACTTGGCGTTTGAAACTCAACCCAGCTAAGTGCAAGACGATCACTTTTACCCTGCGCTCATCACCTCATCTTGTATCGTACGTGCTGGACGGCCACCAGCTTGAGCGATGTGTGCGCGTGCGTGACCTTGGCGTCATTTTAGACGCCAAGCTTACATTTGCGGACCACGTTGACGCCACAGTCGCTAAAGCCAACCGCATGCTTGGCCTGCTAATTAGAAGCATGCAGATGTCTGCTGGCACACAACAAACGTGCTTTGACCATGCCGCAGCCCTCGCCGCCTACAAGGCCCATGTAAAATCCGTACTGGAATACGGTAGCGTAATCTGGTCAGGCGCTGCGGTCACCCATATGCGCCGGCTGGAGCGCCTTCAACACCGTTTCCTGATGTGGCTGGGATCTAAAACCCAAGCAGCGTGTCCACCACTGGATTATGTGTCATTGCTCGAGCTGTTTGGCTGCGCATCGGTCAGGTCGCGTTTCGTTCGGTCCGATCTAATGTTCATGCGCTCAGTATTCAGCGGCAACATAGACTGCCCTGATATTGTGGCAACGTTCCCGCTGTCAGCACCAAGTCGACGTACGCGGCGCCCCGAGCTCTTCCATGTACCTCGTGGAAGAGTTGACTCTGTAAAGAGGGGCTTCTTGATTCGTCTCCCGCATCTCTTTAACTCGCTCACACACAGCAGCCCTCAGACGGATTTATTTATGCCGTCTCGTACCCTTAGGTCTGACATCACGAAGTTCGCTGATGTTCAGGGTACATACTTGAGTTAAGGTCGCTGCTGTAAGCTGTGTCCCGTGATCGGTCATTGGCTTTAAGTTGCACTTGTCTATTTTAGGTCTTTTGCCTGTACCAGCGCTATATCTACACGATTATATTTACTTTTACCGGCGCTTTTATGTATTTGTCTATTTTTAGGTTTTTGCCTGTATCAGCGCTTTATTTACACGTTTGTTCCTACTTTCACTGGCGATTTTAATCGCCTTTTATGTATTTATTTTATGCTGCTGTGTTTACTATGCAGTAGAGTTGTATTCTCTTATTGTATGTACCATGTGCACTCATGTAGTTTGTGAATGTTTTAATTTCCTGTTGCATGAGGCAGCATGACTGCAACCGTAAGTGGGCCCTGTGCCTGTGGTTGTTGACTCAATAAATACATACATAAATAAGTAAGAAGTGATATCCCGCGCCCCGGCTGGGGTGCAGAATCTGCCGCCCTCCAGGGTTTTCTCAATAACTTGAACACCATTATATATATCGACGTGAAACTTTAAGTACCTGATGCTGCATCAATTATACGTCTTCTAACAAAATTTCAATGAATTTGTTGCTGTATGTTGGGAGATAATGACTTTTAGGGACGGTCATGTCATGCCATTTTTTCGTGTACAAATGATAAATGTTTGAAAAATCGTAGAAAACCGAGTGTTGAAGCAAATTGCAAAAAGTGAAAAGCAAGAAAACGACATTCTATTCAAAGTGGTTATCTCAGATTTTGGACATTTTGAGATTTTTCACCAAAAAAATAAAAATCGGAGACAAAATCCGCAAAATGAACATGTTCAACGATATTTTTAAAAAAAACTGAATATGTTGTGCAGAATCAAGTATGGACGATATCCAAACCAAATTTCAAAGCAATATTTTATTTGTAACCGACTTATGGCTCCTAAGTATAAATAACTCACGTCATTTTTTTAAGTTGCATTTTTTTGGCTTTTAGTAACCAGATACAGACAACTAAATGACACCACTGTATTTCGGGGACAAAACTGGTCTGGAAACATGCCTTTTTATATAGATTAATCTATTTGAAATGTTTCCTTATGTCTTTTATGTGACCTGACCTTGACCTGAGGGCCATTAGTTGGGGTCAGGTTGGGAAAATGGCTGCTACTATCGAATTATACGAGTAAAACAACCCATTAAACAGGTATCGCATGGCTTTCGTAGATCTCCTGCCAATAGTGACCTTTTGTGACCTGACATTGACCCTGACCTTTGCTTACAATTTCACTTTCGCGTTTGTGGGAAATTAATTATAACTTCGAGAGCACTTTGTGCGAAAATAGTCGCAATCTAAGGTTTCGGATGGAAACCGAGTTCGACACGGGCCGGGCTGGCCCTATTGGCCATGGGGCAGGCCTGGGTCGGGCCTCAACTTTAAGGCAATCACCGGGCTCTGGACGGGCCTGGGCTGGGAATGTTGAAGTAATGCGCGCAAGCTCAGCCCTCAGGTCAGAGCTTACACATATTTTAACCAGCGGTTCACTTTCACAGCAACATACTGTTGTGGCTGTGGCTTGTTTTTGGTTAGCATGGTTGGTTCATTGTTTCACATTGATAGTATACAAGTAAATATGCTAAGATAATTATTGTAAATTTTGTGAAAATATTTATATGCTTAATCTGAACGGGCCGGGCCGGGCCTGGGCCTCAATATTATGAATTTGATCGGGCCTGGTCTGGGCCTGAGCTTGGTGTTCATAGGCCCGGGCCGGGCTGGGGGTTGGTGGGACCGTGGCGAACACTGGATGGAAAGTATGGCCCATTAACCCAAAAACCTCGATTTTGACCTTTTACCTGGCTGTGACCTGACATGTGACCTTATTTTGAAAATTTCGCGTATGCTTTAGATGCGTCTCATTAAGAGCTTTCGATTGCCTCCTTGCGCCTCTCGCTGCGGTTATTGGATCGGAAGATCACGAGGGGGGGGGGGGGGGCGTGGGGCGTGTTCGGCTGAATACCCCAGTGGGGCGCGGGATAATTAGGAAAAAAACTTCCCCCGCCCCCGGTTAAAGACTGTTTTGCACTGAGGATCCAACGCCAACCCCCCCCCCGTAATTTTTTTCTTGCGCTGACGACCCGATGTCACCTTCCCCCCCCCCTCGCTCAACGACTCTTCGCGCTGACGACCCGACGCTACCCCCCCGGGTCAACAACTTTTCGCAGATGAAACTGAGCGTATTTTTTGCCCCCCCCCCCCAAAAAAAAAATTGAACCACCCTATATCTCCATTGATGCTACCCCCCCCCCCCCCCGGTCAACAACTTTTGCTTTTGACTGTGACTGCGTCCCCCCCCCCCCCAGTAAAAAATATGTGGCGACGCCCCTGATTTCTTTATATCGTTTGCGCTGCTTCATCAGATTGAGAGTTTCGTTCGAAACCGGTGGGGGACGGGGTTGTGAACTCGAAATTTTCTGATAGGAGCATGGAAGTCTAACATTTCGTTAAGCATATTTGAAAAAGCCTCCCACTGCTGTTGACATGTTTCATTTTATTTTACAACAGGATGCCGTCCAATGTTCAAAAATCAATAATTATTTAATTAGTCAAAACTGCACCATTATCGAATGTTCGCCATCTCCGGCCCGTCCTGTACTGCGCCCTTTGTCTGGCTCGGGGCACCGTTACTCCCACACATACGCGACGGTGGTGACTCGCGTAATCACATTTTTGGAGAGAACACATTGTTGGTCATTACCTGGCAATGTCATTACCTTGAGGTAGGGGCTGCTAAATCTTAAACAAAAGTGTTCTTACTCTAAAATACGGGATGTTAGATTGTTGTCAGACTCTTGAGTCTTGACGATACCCAAATCCTTCACTCCGTCAATCGACCGAAAACCGTGACATACGTGGTACTTCCTTTGCACGACAGATTTTAGAGTACTGTCACTTTTGTTTAAGATTTAGCAACCTACCTACCTCAAGGTAGTGACATTGCCCACGCTGCACATATTGATCCTGTGTACGGGGCGAATGTCTGGTATCCTTCGATATGGCGAGTTTGAGTAGTAAAGTGCGAAAAACATTCACTGCGATGGCCGGGAACCGAACCCGGATCAACTGCTTGGAAGGCAGCTATGCTCACCATTATACCACCATCGCATGTATGTCTGCGCCTGGGGAACCTGCAACGCTGGTGATATATTTCCCTCAAGTTGCGTGTTTCTCTGCCATGTTTGATTTCCGATTTTGGTGAAAGTTGTTACTTTCTGGTGGCGTATATTGCGGCGTCGACTTGCGATAAGCAGGTGCCGCGACAAGGTGATACATTTTCGTCCGGGCGCAGTAATTTTCAGGAATTATTTGTGATGCGTGGTCTTGTGTGCTCAACAGCTTGCATTATGTGCATCTTTTTTGTTTATACGCAAGGGCGTCGCAATGGTGAAAATATGCCCTTTTAAAAATATAGTGGGCCAAATCCGGTGAGTTTTTTTATGGGGGATACTTATGCCCCCCTGAGCAAAAATTGCCCCCTCCTGGAGTGAATCCTGGGTACGCTACTGAGTGGTCCAAATGTATTTTTTTGATCTAATGGGGGAGTTTCGGGATCAAATTTTGCAGGTGAAATCGGACACGCTTAACCCTCGCGCTACGGGAGCTTTTTCACCTGCACCCTACCTGACAGGCCCCCTGTTAACTTCCAAACCAAGCAACTTAGAGCAATGCGGTAAGAACCAGCATGTTGCCTGTCATGAGAGGAATCTAACGGTATGCGATTTTTAGGTTTCACGTTAACGGATGACCTTCCAGGTCAAGAGAATGACCTCGGATTTACCACGTCCAGAACAGCAATTTTGCTCTTCAGAAAACCTCAAAATTAGAAATTGATAAATGTAAATAAAAAAGCATGTTCCTAGACCAGTTTGGGCTCACAAATACAAAAAAGGTAATGATTTGTTCGTATCTTGTCAAAAAAGTCAAAAAAGTTATTAAAAAAATGACGTCATCAGTTTCTTACACTTGAGCCATCACTCAGTCAAAAATGAAGATATTGCTTTAAAATTTGGTATGGGTATTCTCCATACTCAGTTCTCTCACATATATTCCGGTTTGTCTAATATCTTTGAAAATTTTGATTTTGTGGGGAATTTTCCAAAAAAATCAGTGTTTTTGAATTTTAGGGGTCAAAAACCCCAAATTTGGCAAATCCGATATTTCCATTTTAAAGAGAATGCCATTTTGTATCTTTGGTGAGTTGCGTTTGCTATTTGCTTTAAAACTGTTTTCTACGATTTTTCAAATATTTCTCTTTTTTCCAACATGACGTCATCAAAAATTATTTTCTCCCAAACTACTCAACCAATTAAAAAAAATACACTCTACGCATAATTGTTTCAAAAGCAAATTCAGCAAGGTTTTCAGCAAGATGCGCATATGTACAAAGTTATTAAAAAAAAAAACTCAGGGGGAAGTTAAGCCTGTCAGCCCCCCCCCCCCCCCGTAGGGCGAGGGTTAATCTACCGATACACACCAAAAACTACATATTGGCCTGCGAGGTGGTAATATCCATTTAAAGCTGGAGTGAAAGCTATTCGTTTACCGTCGCATTCAGGAATCGGCCAATGCAAACCACCCCACCAAAACAGTACCGCATTGCCGTGACCCGGATTCGAACCGGGGTTATCGCGGCCACAACGCGAGGTCCTAACCACTAGACTATCACGGCGGCTGGGGACTGTCGTGGGCGTTACTTTCATATTTCAGGCCGAGGTGGTTCAGATCGCGCCTGCCTGTGGTGAAAGTTTCTCTAACCGGGGCGTGTGGGCACTCACTGTGCGCACACGCACTGTCACAAAACTCACTCATTAAAAATGTCTCCCCCTCAAACTTTCAGAAGGTGGCGACGCCCTTGCGTATAAACAAAACAGAAGCCCAGAATGCCAGCTGTTGAGCACACAAGATCACGCATCAAAAATATTCCAGAGAATTCCTTCGTCCGGACAAAATGAATCACCTTGCCGCGGCACCTGCTTATCGCAAGTCAACGCCGCAATATTGGCCGCTGGCTGCCGCTGGCTGCAACGCCGCTGGCTGCTTTGTCGCCCTGCCGACATGTTCAAGGGGCCCTCCGACCTGCCCTGGGGCCCCTCCGTGCTCGCCAGGGGCCAATTCGGCATGTTCAGGGGCCCTTCTTACCCGCCCAGGGGTCCTTTCGGTCTCGTCAGGGGCCCCTCCGATCTGCACAGGAGCCCTTTTAACTTTACAGGGGCCCTCTGGTCTCTCCAGGGGCCCTCTAACCTTCTAAGGGGCCCTTCCGACCTGACAAGGGACTGCGCTGGCTGCTTTGTCGCCTTGCGACATGCTCCGAGGGCCCTCCGACCTGCCCTGGGGCCCCTCCGTGCTGACTAGGGGCTCATTCGGCATGTTCAGGGGCCCTTCTGACCCACCTAGGGGCCATTTCGGTCTGGTCAGGGCCACTCTGACCTGCACAGGGACCCTTTTAACTTCCCAGGGGCCCTCTGGTCTGTCCAGGGGCTCTCCAACCTGATCAGGGGCCCTTATGACCTGGCAAGGGACTGCGCCGGCCGCTTTGTCGCCCTGCCGACATGCTCAGGGGCCTCTCGACCTGCCCAGGGGGCCCTCTGTGCTGGCTAGGAGCCCATTCGACGTTTTCAGGGGGCCCATTCGACGTGCTCAGGAGGCCCTCTGACCCGATCAGGGGACCTTTCGGTCTAGCCAGGGGCCCCTCTGACATGCACAGGGCTCTTTTGAACGTCCAATGGGCCCTCTGGTCTTTCAGAGAGGGCCCTGGTGGCCCTAAAAGGCCTCTGAAGTCCTCTAAACTCTCTAAAGACCACGTTTCGCGACTCGCGTAGTAAAGAGCCCATGATACCGCGCTTCGCGCAGTCTCGTCGGCCCTTTTCGGCGCGCTGGCCTTGTGTTGGACTGTTGGACGTTGGACACTGGAATTAGGGCCTTGACTGGGCTGGGCACTGGAAGAAACACTTGAACTGCGCCACGTCGGCCGCAGTTTTAAAAAGACGCCATAGAGATGGCCATCAAATATGTGTCGTATCGACTACTTTGTACTTACGACTTATGATTTGTACTTACTTTGTACTCGGAAATAGGGGTTGAAATCTGACTAATGTTCCATAAAGCGCGCCAAGATCAAACTCGCAACACCCGGAATAAATGTTGCTTTCGGGTGCAGTGCACGATTATCTGACAATAATTGTCTAGTTTACACCCGGAGTCGATGTTGCTTTCGGGTGCAGTGCACGATTATCTGACAATAATTGTCTAGTTTACACCCGGAGTAGATGTTGCTTTCGGGTGCAGTGCACGATTATCTGACAATGATTGTCCAGTTTACACCCGGAGTCGATGTTGCTTTCGGGTGCAGTGCACGATTATCTGACAATAATTGTCTAGTTTACACCCGGAGTCGATGTTGCTTTCGGGTGCAGTGCACGATTATCTGACAATAATTGTCTAGTTTACACCCGGAGTAGATGTTGCTTTCGGGTGCAGTGCACGATTATCTGACAATGATTGTCCAGTTTACACCCGGAGTCGATGTTGCTTTCGGGTGCAGTGCACGATTATCTGACAATAATTGTCTAGTTTACACCCGGAGTAGATGTTGCTTTCGGGTGCAGTGCACGATTATCTGACAATAATTGTCTAGTTTACACCCGGAGTAGATGTTGCTTTCGGGTGCAGTGCACGATTATCTGACAATAATTGTCTAGTTTACACCCGGAGTAGATGTTGCTTTCGGGTGCAGTGCACGATTATCTGACAATAATTGTCTAGTTTACACCCGGAGTAGATGTTGCTTTCGGGTGCAGTGCACGATTATCTGACAATAATTGCCTAGTTTACACCCGGAGTAGATGTTGCTTTCGGGTGCAGTGCACGATTATCTGACAATAATTGTCTAGTTTACACCAGGAGTAGATGTTGCTTTCGGGTGCAGTGCACGATTATCTGAAAATGATTGTCCACTTTCAGTCCATTTTGTCACGTAAAGTGCATTCTGGCCGTCCGAAGCACCATGAACTTTCAAGGCTTATAATGTGCAGCCCAAGCAACGTTGGGCATTTGCTATGTTAGGGCGTAATGCTAGACGTTTTCCAACTCTGTCAGACAAAATAAGACACTCCAGATCATAATCATAACTTGCAGCACCAATAAATAATGTGTCGTAATTTAGTTCACGTGGTCGAAAATCAACGCAGTCACGTGGTCTGTGACGTAGCCCTTGTCACGTGACAGCGCTCAAAACCGATTTCCGATTCCATGGCGTGAATGTTTTTCGCACTTTGCTACTCAAACTTGCCATATCGAAGGATGCCAGACATTCGCCTCGTACGAGATCACTATGTGCAGCGTCGGCAATGCCACTACCTTCAGGTGGGGGTTGCTAAATCTGAAGCAAAAGTGGCCACTCTAAAGTACGGGATGTTAGATTGCTGTAAGACTCTTGAGTCTTGACGATACACAAGTCTTCACTCAGTCAATCGCCCGAAAACCGTGACGTAAGTGGTTTTTCCTTTCCACGACAGATTTTAGAGTGGTCACTTTTGTTTAAGATTTAGCAACCCCTATCTCAAGGTTGTGGCATTGCCCACGCTGTACATATTGATCTCGTACGAGGCGAATGTCTGGTATCTTTCGATATCGCGAGCTTGAATAGTAAAGTGCGAAAAACATTTACTGCGATGGCCGGGAATCGAACCCGGATCAACTGCTTGGAAGGCAGCTATGCTCACCATTATACCACCATCGCCTGCATGTTGGGGCATGGGGAGCCTGCAACGCTGGTGATATCTTTTATTATCCCGCGCACTGCAGGGGCTTTGCGCCGAACACGAACTGCAGGGGAGGGGGGGGGGGTTGATTTCCGCCCCCTGAAGATCTCGAAACTACGCAACGTAGCGAGAAGCGGAAAAAGGCATTTGATACCTTTATACATGTTCTATCGAAAGTATTTCAGTGTTTTTTTAAGTCAGGTCAAAATTGAGGTCACCAGAGGTCATCGAAGGTAAAATGTTAATTTTTTCCTGTTTTAGGACATCGCTCCAGAAATTCCCATATATCTCAGAAACGATGATAGTTAGAAACAAAGGGAAAAAAGCAAACGCCAGTCAGTGAAATTTGTAATCGCTAAGGTGTCCTCAGATTTGATCTCATGTCAATATTTGAGGCTCCAGAGGTCAAAAAGAAAAATGCAGTTTTTTTGCTAAATCGTTTTTTGCTATTAACTTTTTACTTAATGCAGGTAACGGAAAACTGTTTACGCCATTGTGTTTATCTTGTCAAGGCGCTTTGCATGATATATATGGTGACCTTGTTAAGTCAACTTAACAGTTTGACCTAAGGTCAAGGTCAAGTGGTGACCCAATTAGGGCATGTTGTATATGGGAAGACGTGTGTCGACGAGACAAACACATTGATGTCTGTTTTACTTCTCTATCTTCATTATTTCGAGAGTTATTGACAAAAAAGTGATGGTGACCTAGCATGACCTCAAATGACCTAATGGGGGTCACTGAACAAAACTTGCACTTGGATCATCAAGAATATCCTATAATAACATGATCCAGAAGTAATTGGACTAGTACCATGCATATCCTTGAAATAGGAAGCATTTGTATATTTCCCCATTGACTTATTATGGGGAGGTTACGAAATTGACCTGACCTTAGGTCACCGATATCAAAATTCCGAGTTATACGAATTGTAAGTACTGATGCCCTCATGACATCCTGTAAGTTTCAACCTGATCGGTGAAAAACTCTGGCTTTGGCACAACTGCAAACATTTTTGGTGGTGGGGTCACTTGACCTGGTCTGGTGACCTGACCTGAGATGACCCGAGCATATTTTTCCTCTCTCAAAGTGTGCGCAATTGATGTCCTAACAGGTGTATCAAAACCCGGCGGTGCTGCGCGCCGCCGTTTTTTTCGCTATTTTTTTATAAAAAAAAACTGAGGGAGGGGGGGGGGCGGAAATCAACCCCCCTGCAATGCGCGGGTTAAAGTCGCGTGTTCCTGCCATGTTTTATTTCCGATTTTGGTGAAAGTTGCTACTTTCTGCAAGGTCTGTATATATAAGGTTGCGCCATCTGAAAAAAAAAATCACGTGACCAAGCGATAATGAACCAATCAGCAAGATTTCGAGTCAGCCACTGGACCACTCAAGCACGTGCAACCACTCCGGGGGCTCCTCCGCGTCGTTGTACCTTGTTTTGCAAGTGCCGAAACGCCCATTGCATTAACATGGGAGTCGTGGAAGCGTAATTTATAATGTAAAACGAAGTATGATGCCAGACCGTTGAGACAAAAGCAAGCATAGGGCGATGTTCACACATAATTGGAGTTTTTTAACCTTCATATTTGTCAGTAGCATGGCTCCGAAGCTGACAGCTCCATACCAACGGCAACGGTTTCTGGTGGTTTTGGTCCAATGTGGTCCACTTAGAGTGCACCTATATGTATAAAGCGCAAAACGGCACCGTTTTGGACCACGCCGGATCGAATGGTGAATAAACCACGCAGATCAGTCCCATAGCCTCGGAGCATGGGCTTGCCTGCAACAGTTGTTGGTGGTTTTGGTCCAATTTGGTCCACTTAGAGTGAACCAATATGTATAAAGCGCAAAACGGCACCGTTTTGGTCCACGCCGGATCGAATGGTGAATAAACCACGCAGATCGATTCCATAGCCTCGGAGCATGGGCTTGCCTGCAACAGTTGTTGGTGGTTTTGGTCCAATTTGGTCCACTTAGAGTGAACCAATCTGTATAAAACGCACACCGACACCGTTTTGGACCAAGCCGGATCGAGTGGTGAAGAAATCACACAGATCGTTTCCATAGCCTCGGAACATGGGCTTGACTGTAACGTTTTTTTATCCGATTTGGTCCACTTAGAGTGAACCAATCTGTTAAAAAACGCAACACGGCACCGTTTTGGACCACGCCGTATTGAATGGTGAAGAAATCACGCAGATCGGTCCCATAGCCTTGGAGCATGGGCTTGCCTGCATATTCGTACTAAAAGTTTTGGTCCAATTTGGTCCATTTAGATTGGACTAAAGTGGATAAAACGTAACACAGTACCCATTCCGACCAGTTGAAATTGAATGGTGAAAAATCACTCAGATCGGTCCAGTAGTTTCTAAGCATGGGCTTGCCTGCTAATCTGGACGTTTTTAGACCCTCCCTAATCAATACAAACAAACAGGGGCGGCGCCACCGGGGAGGGGGGGGGGGACGCGGGGGGCGTCCCCTATCTTCAGATAGCGGGGTGCAGTGCCCCTATCCCAGCAACTTTTCGCTGGAAAAAATGTGCTCCGTGTATATAATTTCCTTCATGTGTCGGCAATGTTTTCCATGTTGAAGCTCAATCAAATTTGGTGACATTGCATACCTAAAAATATGACGATCCTGAGACCATGGACTGCTCTGCCATGCTGCAAATTATACGTTTTCAATCTAACATTTGGATGGTGTGTACAGTGTGTTTGACCGATAATAGTCATAATATAAGGCTTTGGATGGAAGGTATGGCCCAAAAACTCAAATACCTTAATTTTGACCTTTGACCTGACTGTGACCTGGCATGTGACCTTATTTTAGCAATTTCGCGTATGCTTTAATGTGTCTCATTAATAGCTTTCGATTTCCTCATTGCGCGTCTCGCTGCGGTTATTGGTTCGGAAGATAACGAGGGAGCATGTATATGCCCCCCCCCCCTCCCCCTCCCAGCGGGGCGTGTTCGGCTGAATACCACAGCGAGGCGCGGGTTAATGAAACTCTAGCCGTTTTCACGAAGGATTATTGCGCTGAAAAGAAAATATGATTTCCTGAGAAGTTTTGGTATAGAAGTCTTAGTATATTATACATTCCAAGAAATAAATGACTGATTTAGGCGATATTATCACTATTCAATAACTTTATATAAAAACATGTATACTCAACAAGTTTATGATAATGAACAAGTTTATGATAAAAAATGGCCTTTTTAAAAATCATATGCGTCTAGAGTCCATTCGTTCAGTTTGGCATACCGTCATACTAGTTACTAAATCTTGCAGCGTCATAGATCACAGGCCAGCATCGATTCGCCGCCGCTTGTAACCCGCGTGTCGCGCGCCCATAGCCAAAGCCAAGCCGCACAGGCCGGCCGCCGGATTGGGCCATATTGGGCGAGTCCATTGCGGCCAATAGCGCCACACGACACATCATTTTCTGGACCGTTCTGACAAGTTTCAGTCGGTGGAGATCTGGAAGTTTTGGTATAGAAGTCTGAGTTCACAACTGACCCTGCTTATCGTGCTAATTACCACCAAACCGCATTTTTTTTCTCAACCTATTATATTCTTACCAACATATAACAGAATTATTAGGGACATTTCAAACCAAAAATCGCATGTAAAAGTTGTGAATTTAAGGAATGGGTCGTGGAACTAAGAATTAAATACCGCACATACTTTCTATACTTTCTCTTCCATACTTTCTCAGAAAGTTATCTTTTCTTTTCAGCGCAATAATCCTTCGTGAAAACGGCTACTAATACTGAATGCTTCGAAGCCCTAAAACATTAATCTTCAATCATGCCAGGTAAAATGTCAGGCATCAACATCACTTGGCATTCAGTAACCGTGTTCAAGAAAACATGTGTACGGTGTGTACTGTGTGTTTCACCCTATTATCGCACAAAGTGCTCTCAAAGGTATAATGCATCTCCCGCATAAGCAAAAGTGAAATTGTAAGCAAAGATCAAGGTCAAGGTCAGGTCACAAAAGTCACTATTGGCAAGAGGTCTACGAAGGCCATGTGACACATGCTTTGTGGTTATTTTACACGTATAATTATATAGTAGCAGCCATTGTCATAACCTGATCCCATATAATGGCATTCAGGTCAAGATCAGGTCACATAAGGTCAAAATTTGAAATTTATTAATATAAATACAAAAGGCTAGTTTCTAGACCAGGTTGGTCTCAGAAATACAGCGGTTTCATGTATTTGTCTGTATCTGGTGAATAAAAGACAACAAACATAACTTCTAAAAAAAATGACGTCATGAGTTACTTATACTTAGGGAGCTATAAGTCAGTCAAAAATAAAGATATTCATTTGAAATTTGGTTTGGCTATCGTCCATACTTAATTATCCTGTGTATATTCCGTTTTTGTTTAATGTCTTCAAATGTTTTGATGTGGAAATTTTCCGGGAAAAAAACATATATTTTTTTTTTTTTTTTTGGGGGGGGGGGGGGGGGGGGGGGGGGGGGTAAAAAAGACAAAAAAATTAAGTCCGATATAGCCATTGTTAAGAGACTATAATTTCCTTTCTTTTGACGTTTTGTATTTGATATTTGCATAAAAACTCGATTTTCTAGGATTCAAAAAATTAGGCCCGTCTCCCCTATCAAAAATAGGTGGCGCCGCCCTGCAAACAAAACATGGCTGCATTTAGCATGTGACCAAGCCCTCCCTCAAGCCAATGCAATAAGAAATTGTTGACGTTCATATTTAAATATATATTGCTATATTGGTCAGTAATAAATTAATATGAGGAGTTGACTGTTAAGCAATAAGAAATGTATCACGTGATCAAAACAATACCTACATCCCTACACCTTAAATATGTGCGGCAAAAAAAATAGCCGAAGTGCGCAAAAAAATCAACCTGGAGCCTGCCATATATGGTCATTCTCCGCCCCGTTATAGTCACGTGACACTTGAAGGGGGGGGGGGGGCTGGCTTTCTGTTGGCATATATTGCGGCGTTGAATTGCGATAAGCAGGTGCCGCGACAAGGTGATACATTTTCATCCGGGCGAAGGAATTTTCAGGAATTATTTGTGATGCGTCATCTTGCTGGGATTATTTGTGATCGCCCCCCCCCCCCCCCCAGTTGAGTGGGGGGGGGGGGGGACGGAGGCATTTTGAATTCGATTCTTCCCATGTAACGCCAATAGGCGTAATGTTAAAATCTGACAATGTTGGGGGGGGGGGGGGTGGATGGGATGTGTCCGTCCCCCGCCTATGGTTATACGAGATGCAATTAGTGAGTTTTTGGGACATTAAACCGGAGTGAAAGTTATTCGGTTACCGTCGCATTCAGGAATCGGCCAATGCAAACCACCCCACCAAAACAGTACCGCATTGCCGTGACCCGGATTCGAACCGGGGTTATCGCGGCCACAACGCGAGGTCCTAACCACTAGACTATCACGGCGGCTGGGGACTGCCGTGGGCGTTACTTTCATATTTCAGACCGAGGTGGTTCAACTCGCGCCTGCCTGTGGTGAAAGTTTCTCTAACCGAGGCGTGTGGGCTCTCACTGTGCGCACACGCACTGTCACAAAATTCACTTATTCAAAATGCCTCCCCCCAAAAAAACTTTCAGAAGGTGGCGATGCCCTTGCGTATAAACAAAACAGAAGCCCAGAATGCCAGCTGTTGAGCATACAAGATCACGCATCAAAAATATTCCAGAGAATTCCTTCGTCCGGACAAATTGTATCACCTTGCCGCGGCACCTGCTTATCGCAAGTCAACGCCGCAATATACGCCACCAGAAAGTAACAACTTTGACCAAAATCGGAAATAAAACATGGCAGAGAAACAAGCGACTTGAAGAAAAGATATCACCAGCGTTGCAGGCTCCCCAGGCCCTGGCATGCAGGCGATGGTGGTATAATGGTGAGCATAGCTGCCTTCCAAGCAGTTGACCGGGGTTCGATTCTCGCCATCGCAGTGAATGTTTTTCGCACTTTACTACTCAAACTCGCCATATCGAAGGATACCGACATTCGCCTCGTACGAGATCACTATGTGCAGCGTCGGCAATGCCACTACCTTCAGGTGGGGGTTGCTAAATCTGAAGCAAAAGTGGCCACTCTAAAGTACGGGATGTTAAATTGCTGTCAGACTCTTGAGTCTTGACGATACACAAGTCTTCACTCAGTCAATCGCCCGAAAACTGTGACATACGTGGTTTTTCCTTTCCACGACAGATTTTAGAGTGGTCACTTTTGTTTAAGATTTAGCAACCCCTACCTCAAGGTTGTGGCATTGGCCACGCTGTACATATTGATCTCGTACGAGGCGAATGGCATTGGCCACGCTGTACATATTGGTCTCGTACGAGGCGAATGTCTTATATATTGATCTCGTACGAGGCATTAACATGGGATATCTTTCGATATCGCGAGCTTGAATAGTAAAGTGCGAAAAACATTAACTGCGATGGCCGGGAATCGAACCCGGATCAACTGCTTGGAAGGCAGCTATGCTCACCATTATACCACCATCGCCTGGGCCAGCCACCATCGCCTGGTCCAGCCACCATCGCCTGGTTTAGCCGAGTTCAGAGACTTCTACGCTGACGTCGATACTTTATGTCCAGTTTTTATGCTTTGGTTTTGTATTTCGTCTGAGTCCCAGCGCTCCGATACGAAGCCGTTCTTTCCATGTGTCATCTCTGGTCAGTTTACCACGTCCAGAGAAATATTAACCATAGTTTTTCATTGTCCTCTCCTTACCCAATTCCGGCTGAAACCGGGCGTTGCCAGCATTGTCCATCGCCGTGATAGTCTAGTGGTTAGGACCTCGCGTTGTGGCCGCGATAACCCCGGTTCGAATCCTATTCGCAGACTCCTGATGGTTTCTAAAACTTGCCAGTCTCCTGTCATATCACATATACCAAAATATCCCATCGAGTGTTATGCTTAGTTTTACCGCAGAGCCTGTCAGACATGTTTTTATTACGACTATGACCCAGCGATCTGATGCGAAGCCTTGCCTTCGGGGTCTCGTCGCTAGTCGGTTTGGTCATGTCCAGAGAAATATTGAATATCGTTTTTCATCTAAAGCAGTGGTCACGTTCAGGGTATGGTTTTGGTTACCCCTTTTATGACAATCATGATTCCTTACCCCCTCCCCAATTTCGTAGACCGCAGTTCTCAGCTTCGAGTTATGCGGTACAGCATAACTTCAGGCGTTTACTACTAGTGTCATCAAGGGACAGGAATATAAGTAGACATGTGTGTTGTTGCTCTTTGAAACATAAACTGGGATACAATACATGCATGTGGATTGTGTGCCATTATCAAACGAATCAGCAATAATTTCCCACTTAGCTGCTCAATCGTCGTTACCCCTGGTGGAACGCTCCATTACCTCAAGTTGGGTAATTACCCCTATTTCAGAATCACGGATCCAAAATCGTTATACTGTTTATTTCCATGAGGGAGAACTTCTGCTTGCGGTGGATAGTATGGACTTCACTTTTTACTTTTTTTACCAGCGCCTTCCAACGCCGTGATAGTCTAGTGGTTAGGACCTCGCGTTGTGGCCGCGATAACCCCGGTTCGAATCCGGGTCACGGCACGTCCACTTTGTATTGGTGACTGAATGGCTTCATGTTCCGTGCTGTGCTTACACTCGGGAAAACTCACTATCACTTCACGTCATGGTCAATCAACATGTTTTGGGAAGGGTGGGGACAATCAGACAAGCGCAACACTGCGACAAGGAACAATATATTCCCGCAAAATCTTAGTTCGACTTCGGTCTAGTTCACCAATAATAATGAGCAACACTGACCAAACATACAAGGCGCAATCGATAACGATTGAGTATCCCAATTGAAAACAGAGTTGAGTGCAGTGTTTTCATTTAGAATGTCAACCTGCTGCGAAAATACAGTGAATTGATTGATTGATCGTTTGATTGATTGATTGAATGGTTGATCGATTGATTGATTGATTGAATGGTTAATCGATTGATTGATTGACCAATTTATTCAATCATTCATTATTTGAATCATCCATTCATCAATTCATTCATTCATCAATTCATTCATCAATTCATTCATCAATTCATTCCTCAATTCATTCCTCAATTCATATATTCATTCAATTCATTCATCAATTCATGCAATTCATTTATCAATTCATTGATCAATTCATTCATCAATTCATTTATCAATTCATTCATCAATTCATTCAACAATTCATTCAACAGTTCATTCATCAACTCATTCATCAATTCATTCATAATTCATTCATCAATTCATTCATCAATGCATTCATCAATTCATTCATCAATTCATTCATCAAATAATTCATCAAATCATTCATCAATTCATTCATCAATTTATTCATCAATTCATTCATCAATTCATTCATCTATTCATTCATCAATTAATTCATCAATTAATTCATTAATTCATTCATCAATTCATTCATCATTTCAGTCATCAATTAATTAGTGTATCCTTTTATGTATTCATTCATTCAGCCATTCATGCAGCCAGTTATTCATCCGCTCATTCATTCTTCTATGTAGAACCACAAACAGAACTATCCAGTACACTACACTGCATTACAGTACACTACACTACACTGCACTGCACTGCACTGCACTGCACTGCACTACACTACACTACACTGCAATACACTACACTGAACTGCACTGCACTACACTGCACCACTGCACTACACTGCACTGTACTGCACTGCACTACACTGCACTACACTACACTGCACTACACTACACTACACTACACTACACCACACTACACTGCACGGCTCTACACTACACTACACTACACTACACTACACTACACTACACTGCACTACACTGCACTACACTGTACTACACTACACTGCACTGCACTACACTGCACTTTACTACACTGCACTGTACTGCACTACACTGCACTACACTACACTACACTGCACTGCACTGCACTATACTACACTACACTGCCCTGCACTGCACTGCACTGCACTGCACTGCACTGCACTGCACTGCACTGCACTACGCTACACTACACTGCACTGCACTGCACTGCACTACACTGCACTACACTACACTACACTACACTGCACTACACTGTACTGCACTGCACTGCACTGCACTGCACTGCACTGCCCTAGTCTGCCACGTCCTGCCGGTCTCGTCCTGTGCTGCCTCTTCCTGCCCTGCCCTTCAAAGGGGGGTCCACTGTCACAGACCTGCGCAATGCATATATACATCCCGAGTCATTCAGTTATGTTCATGGTGGCCCTGGTCACTAAAAGTATCCCAGACACTCAGCAAAACAATCGCCTGCGATGGCCGAGAATCGAACCCGGATCAACTGCTTGGAAGGCAGCTATGCTCACCATTATACCACCATCGGTTGGTGCAGCTATTATCGCTTGGTCCAGCCACCATCGCCTGGTCCAGCCGGGCTCGGAGACTTCAACGCTGACGTCGATACTTTATGTCCAGTTTGTATGCTTTGTTTTAACGCAGAGCCTGTCGGACATGTTTTGATTACGACAAGACCCAGCGCTCTAATGCGAAACCTTGCCTTCCGCGTCTCGTCGCTAGCCGGCTTGGTCTTGTTCAGAGAAATATTAAATATCGTTTTTTTTTAAAATCTAAAGCAGTGGTCACATTCAAGGGTACGTTTACCCCTTTTTATTTCAAGAATGATTAGTTACACCCTCCCCATTGCGCAGACCGCAGTTCTCGGCTTCAAGTTATGCGGCACAGCATAGCTTCAGGCGTTTACTACTAGAGCCATCTAGGGACAGGAATATAAGTAGACATGTGTTGTTGCTCTTTGAAACAGAAACTGGGATACAATACATGCATGTGGATTGTGTGTCATTATCAAACGAATCAGCAATAATTTCCCGCTTAGCTGCTCAATCGTCGTTACCCCTGGTGGAACGCTCCATTACCTCAAGTTGGGTAATTACCCCTATTTCAGAATCACGGATCCAAAATCGTTATACTGTTTATTTCCATGAGGGAGAACTTCTGCTTGCGGTGGATAGTATGGACTTCACTTTTTACTTTTTTACCAGCGCCTTCCAACGCCGTGATAGTCTAGTGGTTAGGACCTCGCGTTGTGGCCGCGATAACCCCGGTTCGAATCCGGGTCACGGCACGTCCACTTTGTATTGGTGACTGAATGGCTTCATGTTCCGTGCTGTGCTTACACTCGGGAAAACTCACTATCACTTCACGTCATGGTCAATCAACATGTTTTGGGAAGGGTGGGGACAATCAGACAAGCGCAACACTGCGACAAGGAACAATATATTCCCGCAAAATCTTAGTTCGACTTCGGTCTAGTTCACCAATAATAATGAGCAACACTGACCAAACATACAAGGCGCAATCGATAACGATTGAGTATCCCAATTGAAAACAGAGTTGAGTGCAGTGTTTTCATTTAGAATGTCAACCTGCTGCGAAAATACAGTGAATTGATTGATTGATCGTTTGATTGATTGATTGAATGGTTGATCGATTGATTGATTGATTGAATGGTTAATCGATTGATTGATTGACCAATTTATTCAATCATTCATTATTTGAATCATCCATTCATCAATTCATTCATTCATCAATTCATTCATCAATTCATTCATCAATTCATTCCTCAATTCATTCCTCAATTCATATATTCATACAATTCATTCATCAATTCATGCAATTCATTTATCAATTCATTGATCAATTCATTCATCAATTCATTTATCAATTCATTCATCAATTCATTCATCAATTCATTCAACAGTTCATTCATCAACTCATTCATCAATTCATTCATAATTCATTCATCAATTCATTCATCAATGCATTCATCAATTCATTCATCAATTCATTCATCAAATAATTCATCAAATCATTCATCAATTCATTCATCAATTTATTCATCAATTCATTCATCAATTCATTCATCTATTCATTCATCAATTAATTCATCAATTAATTCATTAATTCATTCATCAATTCATTCATCATTTCAGTCATCAATTAATTAGTGTATCCTTTTATGTATTCATTCATTCAGCCATTCATGCAGCCAGTTATTCATCCGCTCATTCATTCTTCTATGTAGAACCACAAACAGAACTATCCAGTACACTACACTGCATTACAGTACACTACACTGCACTGCACTGCACTGCACTGCACTACACTACACTACACTGCAATACACTACACTGAACTGCACTGCACTACACTGCACCACTGCACTACACTGCACTGTACTGCACTGCACTACACTGCACTACACTACACTGCACTACACTACACTACACTACACTACACTACACCACACTACACTGCACGGCTCTACACTACACTACACTACACTACACTACACTGCACTACACTGCACTACACTGTACTACACTACACTGCACTGCACTACACTGCACTTTACTACACTGCACTGTACTGCACTACACTGCACTACACTACACTACACTGCACTGCACTGCACTATACTACACTACACTGCCCTGCACTGCACTGCACTGCACTGCACTGCACTGCACTACACTGCACTGCACTGCACTGCACTGCACTACACTGCACTACACTACACTACACTACACTGCACTACACTGTACTGCACTGCACTGCACTGCACTGCACTGCACTGCACTGCACTGCACTGCACTGCACTGCACTGCACTGCACTGCACTGCCCTAGTCTGCCACGTCCTGCCGGTCTCGTCCTGTGCTGCCTCTTCCTGCCCTGCCCTTCAAAGGGGGGCTCCACTGTCACAGACCTGCGTAGTGCCTATATACATCCCGAGTAATTAATTCATGTTCATGTTGGCCCTGGTCACTAAAAGTATCCCAGACACTCAGCAAAACAATCGCCTGCGATGGCCGAGAATCGAACCCGGATCAACTGCTTGGAAGGCAGCTATGCTCACCATTATACCACCATCGGTTGGTGCAGCTATTATCGCTTGGTCCAGCCACCATCGCCTGGTCCAGCCGGGCTCGGAGACTTCAACGCTGACGTCGATACTTTATGTCCAGTTTGTATGCTTTGTTTTAACGCAGAGCCTGTCGGACATGTTTTGATTACGACAAGACCCAGCGCTCTAATGCGAAACCTTGCCTTCCGCGTCTCGTCGCTAGCCGGCTTGGTCTTGTTCAGAGAAATATTAAATATCGTTTTTTTTAAAATCTAAAGCAGTGGTCACATTCAAGGGTACGTTTACCCCTTTTTATTTCAAGAATGATTCGTTACACCCTCCCACATTGCGCAGACCGCAGTTCTCGGCTTCAAGTTATGCGGCACAGCATAGCTTCAGGCGTTTACTACTAGTGCTATCTCGGGACAGGAATATAAGCAGACATGTTTGTTGTTGCTCTTTGAAACAGAAACTGGGATACAATACATTCATGTGCATTGTGTGCCATTATCAAACGAATCAGCTATAATTTCCCATTTAGCTGCTCAATCGTCGTTACGCCTGGTGGAAGGCTCCATTACCCCAAGTTGGGTAATTACCCCTATTTCAGAATCACGGATCCAAAATCGTTATACTGTTTCCTTCCATGAGGAGGAACTTCTGCTTGCGGTAGATAGTATGGACTTCACTTTCTTACTTGTTTTACCAGCTCCTTCCAACGCCGTGATAGTCTAGTGGTTAGGACCTCGTGTTGTGGCCGCGATAACCCCGGTTCGAATCCGGGTCACGGCACGTCCACTTTGTATTGGTGACTGAATGGCTTCATGTTCCGTACTGCGTGCTTACACTCGGGAAAACTAACTATCACTTCACTTCATGGTCAATCAACATGTTTTGGGAAGGGTGGGGTCAATCAGAGAAGCGCAACACTGCGACAACAAACAATATATGCCAGCAAAATATTAGTTCGACTTCGGTCTATTTCACCAATAATATTGAGCAACACTGACCAAACCTACAAGGCGCAATCGATAACGATTGAAAATCCCAATTGAAAACAGAGTTGAGTGCAGTGTTTTCATTTAGAATGTCAACCTGCTGCGAAAAATACAGTGAATTGATTGATTGATCGTTTGATTGATTGATTGAATGGTTGATCGATTGATTGATTGACCAATTGATTCAATCATTCATTCTTTGAAACATCCATTCATCAATTCAATCATTCATTCATCAATTCATTCATCAATGCATTCATCAATTCATTTATCAATTCATTCATCAATTCATTCAATTAATTCATCAATTCATTCATCAATTCATTCATCAATTCATTCATCAATGCATTCATCAATTCATTTATCAATTCATTCATCAATTCATTCATCAATTCATTCATCAATTCATTCATCAATTCATTCATCAATTTATTCATCAAATTCATTCATCAATTCATTCATCAATTCATTCATCAATTCATTCATCAATTCATTCATCAATTCATTCGTCAATTCATTAATCAATTCATTCGTCAATTCATTCATCAATGCATTCATCAATTCATTCATCAATTAATTAATCAATTCATTCATCGAATCATTCATCAATGCATTCATCAATGCATTCATCAATTCATTCATCAATTCATTCATCAATTCATTCATCAATTCATTCATCAATTCATTCATCAATTCATTAATGTATCCTTTAATGTATGCATTCATTCAGCCATTCATTTGGCCAGTTATTCATCATCTCATTCATTCCTCTAGGTAGAACCACAAACAGAACAGAGCTTTAACTGCACATCAGATAATTACACAGGAAATGTCAGGATATATAAAGAATAGACAGGCCGGTACTGCAAAGGAAAAATAATATCAAAGAGGACAACAAACTGTGCAAGACGCGCAGAGCAAAGGTTGTATCAACACATTCGACGTAATAACCGAGCATTAGCCAAGTATGTTTATACCGGCGACGTCATGCCCTGTCCGCCAGCTGGTGAACATGATAGCGTCGCGCACAGTGCATTAGAGGGAAATAATGACCTTTTGATTTTGTTAGCAACAATTTATTTGGCTACCGTTATGGTATTGAACTGATGTGAACTAAATTTAAGAATACAATAAAATAATTCCCTAATTCAACGTTGGAAGTTTGAGAAAGTTAAAAAGTAAGTACATATACTTTTTAAGGAGTTCATGATCGGTATTTTCCCTTCACTTTTGGAAAGCGACACATCTGGCGCTTTTGTATCAATCTGTTCAACGCTGTTGAATTATCTCCAAACAAATCGCTGACACTTAATAGGTCGCCGTCGATGTGCATCGATGAGCTTCCGATTTAATTGCCAGTTTTTGTATTGTTTGTTAATTTTTTAGGAACAAATGATGATTTTTCATGATAATATAAAGCATAGTAGTCTCCAAATTCTGCCGGCCAACTGGAATTGCGCGATCGGGTGGTGAGGTCAGGACCTGCGCAACAAGCTCTGCCTAGCGCGGGTCCTGACCTCGGAAATCCATCCATACAAAACATTCGGACTATTTTTTTAAAAAATAGTGTTATATACAGACAGAGGGTCATTCCACGTCAAATCGCACAAGAATGGACAGTTTTGAACCCGACCCCTTTCGATTTCGATGAAATTTGGGGCACGTGTAGTACCCAATGAACGATCAGCATGCACACACTTTTAGCTCCATTCGACCGCTGAGGTCAGAATTACGGATCATCTTAGGTTGCAGGTTTTTGCCGACATTGTATCATTCAAAAGTACATATATTGGCGAACAATTGTTATAGGAAGTTGCGGTTGCCGCCATTGGATAGGAAAATTAATTTCCAATGCTATGTACCTCCATGATTTTACATGACCTTCATATGACCTTTGACCTGGCCAGACCAAAGTCAATATTTCAAGTTATTACTGTGTTTGCCTGCCGCGAAATCCACCAAAATTTAACACGAGCGTGGTTACATCATCGTCTCAAACCATGTGCAAAAGAATGGCGGTCACTTAAAAACTTTTTAATATATGGGTATTTTAGTATAACTATGTCGCGCCGGGGCGTCAGATGATGTCAAGTCGGGGCATGTCTTGAAACTGTGCAGTTACGTTGTGGGAACCACTGGTAACGTGTGCACCTATTTTGTTACCAGGTGTAATGGGGAAACATGTATTTTTAATCCTTCCTTGTTGAGAGAGGATCAATTCATAGAAGATAACCACAGGGCACGTTCAACCGGCGCGACATAGTTATACTAAAATACCTATATCTTAAAAAGTGTTTAAGTGTCCGCTATTATTTTGCACATGCCTTGAGACGATGATGTTACCACTCTCGTGTTAACTTTTTGGGAAGGCAAACGTAAGAAGAAGAAAAACTTCAATTGTTGACTTTGACCTCGTCCGGTCAAAGTTAAAATTTAGGTCATGGAAGTTCATTGGGTCCAATACATAGTCCGATCATATATCTGTGCTCTGGTGGCAACCGCACCTTCCTAGAAACATTTTTTTGGCAATCTATGCACGTTTGAATGATAAAATGTCGGCAAAAACGTGCGCCCTGAGATGACCCGTAACTCTGACCTCAGAGGTTGAATGAAGCTAAACGTTTGTGCATGATGATCGTTCATTGGGTACTACACCTGCCCTAAATTGTATTGAAATTGAAAGGGGTCGGGAAATTGCTTGTGCGATTTAACGTGGAATGACCCCAGAGACAAAACTATACAAAACTCCTAATATTGAATATAAATGAATCAATTTGCAAAAATTGAGGATTGCAACCACTAACTAGGCCGCCGTTATATGCATCAGTTAACTGCTAATTTGGTTACCTTTTTATTCAATGGCTGGTAATTGTAGTGGATCGTCGGGCATATAATCACAACAAGCAGAACGCAAAATATATTTTCGACTCCATTGCGTAAAAAAGCAATACGGGAAAAGCCCGCAGCTTGATGAGGACCAAAAGTACTTGCAAGTACCTGTCGTTAAAAGTGTGGAACGCTTGTATCAACTTTAACTTGAAATATCTTTTGGTAGGGAAGTTTGTATGCAAAATGTGATGAATTTACAACATATTTTGGTCTCGTCTGTCGATTTCAAGTCATAACTCCATTTTTGTGGGAAAATGTTATTATTTCCCTTTAAAGAAACTTTCACCCTAGGCAGACGCGAGCTGAACCACCTCGGCCTGAAATATGAAAGTAACGCCCACGCCCATCGCCGTGATAGTCTAGTGGTTAGGACCTCGCGTTGTGGCCGCGATAACCCGGTTCGAATCCGGGTCACGGCAATGCGGTACTGTTTTGGTGGGGTGGTTTTCATTGGCTGATTCTTGAATGCGACGGTAACCGAATAACTTTCACTCCGGCTTAATTTCCAAAAACTCACTAATTGCATCTCGTATAAACAAAATAGATGCACAGAACGCCAGCTGTTATGCAACAAAATCACGCATCACAAATAATTCCTGAAAATTCCTTCGCCCGGACGAAAATGTATCACCTTGTCGCGGCACCTGCTTATCGCAAGTCAACGTCGCAATATACGCCACCAGAAAGTAACAACTTTCACCAAAATCGGAAATAAAACATGGCAGAGAAACACGCGACTTGAAGAAAATATATCACCAGCGTTGCAGGTTCCCCAGGCCCTTGCATGCAGGCGATGGTGGTATAATGGTGAGCATAGCTGCCTTCCAAGCAGTTGATCCGGGTTCGATTCCCGGCCATCGCACGCTTCATTTTTACTGATCCTATCCATGTCATTCGTCGACTAAAACCATTATCAGCATGACTGGATCGCTTTCAACTAGTTATCAACGCACGCAAAGCTATGATAATACAAACCTTCGGACGGACAGGACAGCGCAGAGCAGCGCAGAGCAGGTTTTATTCGCAGCCTCCTGATGGTTTCTAAAACTTGTCATTCTCCTGTCATATCGCAGTTACCCAAATATCCCTGCCGTGACCCGGATTCGAACCGGGGTTTTCGCGGACACAACGCGCGGTCCTAACCTCTAGAATATCACGGCTTCGGGTAACGCTGGTACCGACTGTTTTCACTCGGAATGGGGCTGGGGGTGCAGTGCTCAAGTGCTCGAGTTGGAATGTCTGAAAGTTTGGAGTTTTGCTTGCATGTGATGCACAGTAAACCCTTGTTTCATCTCTTAAAAAACGTAGGGCTGATATAGCAGTTAATGGTTTTCTGTTTACTGCACAGGTATTGATCTGTATTTGTGTGCTGTCCTGCCATGCCATGCCCTGCTCTGCTCTGCGTGTAATCTATCCCGCTCTGCCCGACCCCAGTCTTGACCTTCCCCGTCCTGCACTGCACTGCACTGCACTGCACTGCACTGCACTGCACTGCACTGTACCGCACTGTACTGGACTGCACTGCACTGCACTGCGCTGCGCTGGACTGCACTACACTGCACTGCACTTACTGCACTGCACTGCACTGCCCTAGTCTGCACTTACTACACTGCACTACACTGCACTGCACTGCACTGCACTGCACTGCACTGCACTGCACTGCACTACACTACACTACACTCCACTACACTACACTACACTACACTGCACTACACTACACTACACTACATTGCACTGCACTGTACTACACTGCACTACACTGCACTACACTTCACTACACTGCCCTACACTACACTGCACTGCACTGCACTGCACTGCCCTGCACTGCACTTACTGCACTGCACTACACTACACTGCACTACACTGCACTACACTGCACTACACTGCACTACACTGTACTACACTACACTAAACTACACTACACTACACTACACTACACTACACTACACTGCACATATTACTCTTGTACATATTGATCGCGTACGAGGCGAATGTCGCTCGCGATATCTTTCGATATGGTGAGTTTGAATAGTAAAGTGCGAAAACATTCACTGCGATGGCCGGGAATCGAACCCGGATCAACTGCTTGGAAGGCAGCTATGCTCACCATTATACCACCATCGCCTGCATGTTAGGGCCTGGGGAACTTGCAACGTTGGTGATATCTTTTATTAAAGTCGCGTGTTTCTGCCATGTTCTATTTCCGATTTTGGTGAAAGTTGCTACTTTCTGCAAGGTCTGTATATATAAGGTTGCGCCATCTGAAAGAAAAAAATGACGTGACCAAGCGATAATGAACCAATCAGCAAGATTTCGAGTCAGCCACTGGACCACTCAAGCACGTGCAACCACTCCGGGGGCTCCTCCGCGTCGTTGGACCTTGTTTTGCAAGTGCCGAAACTCCCATTGTATTAACATGGGAGTCGTGGAAGCGTAATTTATAATGTAAAACGAAGTATGATGCCAGACCGTTGAGACAAAAGCAAGCATAGGGCGATGTGCACACATAATTGGAGTTTTTTAACCTTCATATTTGTCAGTAGCATGGCTCCGAAGCTGACAGCTCCATACCAACGGCAACGGTTTCTGGTGGTTTTGGTCCAATGTGGTCCACTTAGAGTGAACCTATATGTATAAAGCGCAAAACGGCACCGTTTTGGACCACGCCGAATCGAATGGTGAATAAACCACGCAGATCAGTCCCATAGCCTCGGAGCATGGGCTTGCCTGCAACAGTTGTTGGTGGTTTTGGTCCAATTTGGTCCACTTAGAGTGAACCAATCTGTATAAAACGCACACCGACACCGTTTTGGACCACGCCGGATCGAGTGGTGAAGAAATCACACAGATCGTTTCCATAGCCTCGGAACATGGGCTTGCCTGTAACGTTTTTTTATCCGATTTGGTCCACTTAGAGTGAACCAATCTGTTTAAAAAAACGCAACACGGCACCGTTTGGACCACGCCGTATTGATGGTGAAAGAAATCACGCAGATCGGTCCCATAGCCTTGGAGCATGGGCTTGCCTGCATATTCGTACTAAAGTTTTGGTCCAATTTGGTCCATTTAGATTGGACTAAAGTGGATAAAACGTAACACAGTACCCATTCCGACCAGTTGAAATTGAATGGTGTGAAAAAATCACTCAGAACGGTCCAGTAGTTTCTAAGCATGGGCTTGCCTGCTAATCTGGACGTTTTTAGACCCCTCCCTAATCAATACAAACAAACAGGGGCGGCGCCACCGGGGAGGGGGGGGGGGACCGCGCGGGGGGCGTCCCTATCTTCAGATAGCGGGGTGCAGTGCCCCTATCCCAGCAACTTTTCGCTGGAAAAAATGTGTTCCGTGTATATAATTTCCTTCATGTGTCGGCAATGTTTTCCATGTTGAAGCTCAATCAAATTTGGTGACATTGCATACCTAAAAATATGACGATCCTGAGACCATGGGACCTGCTCTGCCATGCTGCAAATTATACGTTTTCAATCTAACATTTGGATGGTGTGTACAGTGTGTTTGACTGATAAAAGTCATAATATAAGGCTTTGGATGGAAGGTATGGCCCAAAAACTCAATACTTATTTTTGACCTTTGACCTGACTGTGACCTGGCATGTGACCTTATTTTAGCAATTTCGCGTATGCTTTAGATGTGTCTCATTAAATAGCTTTCGATTTCCTCATTGCGCGTCTCGCTGCGGTTATTGGTTCGGAAGATAACGAGGGAGCATGTATATGCCCCCCCCCCTCCCCCTCCCAGCGGGGCGTGTTCGGGCTGAATACACAGCGAGGCGCGGTTAATGAAACTCTAGCCGTTTTCACGAAGGATTATTGCGCTGAAAAGAAAATATGATTTCTGAGAAGTTTTGGTATAGAAGTCTTAGTATATTATACATTCCAAGAAATAAATGACTGATTTAGGCGATATTATCACTATTCAATAACTTTATATAAAAACATGTATACTCAACAAGTTTATGATAATGAACAAGTTATGATAAAAAATGGCCTTTTTAAAAATCATATGCGTCTAGAGTCCATTCGTTCAGTTTGGCATACCGTCATACTAGTTACTAAATCTTGTAGCGTCATAGATCACAGGCCAGCATCGATTCGCCGCCGCTTGTAACCCGCGTGTCGCGCGCCCATAGCCAAAGCCAAGCCGCACAGGCCGGCCGCCGGATTGGGCCATATTGGCGAGTCCATTGCGGCCAATAGCGCCACACGACACATCATTTTCTGGACCGTTCTGACAAGTTTCAGTCGGTGGGAGATCTGGAAGTTTTGGTATAGAAGTCTGAGTTCACAACTGACCCTGCTTATCGTGCTAATTACCACCAAACCGCATTTTTTTTCTTCACCTATTATATTCTTACCAACATATAACAGAATTATTAGGGACATTTCAAACCAAAAATCGCATGTAAAAGTTGTGTAGTTAAGGAATGGGTCGTCGAACTAAGAATTCTATACCGCACATACTTTCTATACTTTCTCTTCTATACTTTCTCAGAAAGTTATCTTTTCTTTTCAGCGCAATAATCCTTCGTGAAAACGGCTACTATACTGAATGTTTCGAAGCCCTTAAACATTAATCTTCAATCATGCCAGGTAAAATGTCAGCATCAACATCACTTGGCATTCAGTAACCGTGTTCAATAAAACATGTTTACGGTGTGTACAGTGTGTTTCACCCTATTATCGCACAAAGTGCTCTCAAAGGTATGATGCATCTACCGCATAAGCAAAAGTGAAATTGTAAGCAAAGATAAAGGTCAAGGTCAGGTCACAAAAGGTCACTATTGGCAAGAGGTCTACGAGGCCATGCGACACATGCTTTGTGGGTTATTTTACACGTATAATTATATAGTAGCAGCCATTGTCATAACCTGACCCCATATAATGGCCTTCAGGTCAAGATCAGGTCACCATAAGGTCAAAATTTGAAATTTATAAATATAAATACAAAAGGCTAGTTTCTAGACCAGGTTGGTCTCAGAAATACAGCGGTGGCATGCATTTGTCTGTATCTGTCAATACAAGACAACAAACATAACTTCTAAAATAATGATTCATGAGTTACTTATATTTAGGGAGCTATAAGTCAGTCAAAAATAAAGATATTGATTTTAAATTTGGTTTGGCTATCGTCCATACTTAATTATCCTGTGTATATTCCGTTTTTGTTTAATGTGTTCACAATGTTTTATGTTGTGGAAATTTTCCGGGATTTTTTTTTTTGTTTGGTGGGGGGGGGGGTAAAAAAGACAGAATTTGCAAGTCTGATATAGCCATTGTAAGAGACTATCATTTCCGTTCTTTTGACGTTGTTTATTTGATATTTGCATACAAACTCGATTTTCTACGATTAAAAAATTGGGCCCGTCTCCCTATCAAAATAGGCGGCGCCGCCCTGCAAACAAAACATGGCTGCATTTAGCATGTGACCAAGCCCTCCTCAAGCCAATGCAATAGGAAATTTGTGACGTTCATATTGAAATATATAAAGTCAACTCCTCATATTATTTTATTACTGACAATATTGATGTATTGTGTCAGTAATAAATTACTATGAGGAGTTGACTGTTAAGCAATAAGAAATGTATCACGTGATCAAAACAATACCTACATCCCTACACCTTAAATATGTGCTGGCAAAAAATAGCCGAAGTGCGCAAAAAAATCACCTGGAACCTGCCATATATGGACATTCTCCGCCCCGTTATTGGCACGTGACACTTGAAGGGGGGGGGGGAGGGGCTGACTTTCTGGTGGCATATATTGCGGCGTTGAATTGCGATAAGCAGGTGGCCGCGACAAGGTGATACATTTCGTCCTGGCGAGAGAATGTTCAGGAATTATTTGTGATGCGTGATCTTGCTGCATTATTTGTGATCGCCCTCCCCCCCCCACAGTTCAGGTGTGGGAGGGGGGGGGGGGGCGCGGAGGCATTTTGAATTCGATTCTTACCATGTAACGCCAATAGCGTAATGTTAAAATCTGACAATGTTGGGGGTGGGGGGGGACGTGTCCGTCCCCCGCCCTATGTTTATACGAGATGCAATTAGTGAGTTTTTGGGACATTAAACCGGAGTGAAAGTTATTCGGTTACCGTCTCATTCAGGAATCTGCCAATGAAACCACACCCCACCAAAACAGTACCGCATTGCCGTGACCCGGATTCGAACCGGGGTTATCGCGGCACAACGCGATGGTCCTAACCACTAGACTATCACGGCGCTGGGGACTGTCGGCGTTACTTTCATATTTCAGGCCGAGGTGGTTCGGATCGCGCCTGCCTGCGGTGAAAGTTTCTCTAACTGGCGCGTGGTGGGCACTCACTGTGCGCCACGCCACTGTCACAAAACTCACTCATTAAAAATGTCTCCGCCCCCCCCCCCCCCCACTTTCAGGTGGTGGCGACGCCTTGCGTATAAGCAAAATAGATGCACATAATGCCAGCTGTTTTGCACACAGGTATCACAAATAATTGCTGAAAATTCCTTTGCCCGGACGAAAATGTTTTACTTGTCGCGGCACCTGCTTATCGCAAGTCAACGCCGTAATATAACGCCACCAGAAAGTAACAACTTTGACCAAAATCGAATAAAACAGCAGAAACACGCCACTTGAAGAAAAGATATCACCAGCGTTGCAGACTCCCCAGGCGCAAAACATGCAGGCGATGGTGTATAATGGTGAGACATAGCTGCCTTCCAAGCAGTTGATCCGGGTTCGATTCCCGGCCATCGCAGTGAATGTTTTTCGCACTTTACTACTCAAACTCGCCATATCGACAGATATCAGGACATTCGCCTCGTACGAGATCACTATGTGCATCGTGGTAATGCCACTACCTGAGGCTTGGGTTACTAAATCTTAACAGAAGTGTCTGTACTCTCAAATACGGGTAATTAGATTGCTGTCAGACTCTTGAGTTTTGACGATACTTCACTCAGTCAATCGCCCGAAAACCGTGACATACGTGTTCTTCATTTGCACGGCAGATTTGAGGAGTACAGTTCACTTTTGTTTAAGATTTAGCAGCCCCTACCTCAAGGTAGTGGCATTAACGACGCTGCACATATTGATCTCGTACGAGACGGATGTCTGGTATCTTTCGATATGACTATTTTTGAGGAGTAAAGTGCGAAAAACATTCGCTGCGATGGCCGGAGGAATCGAACCCGGATCAACTGCTTGGAAGGCAGCTATGCCCACCATTATACCACCATCGCATGTATTTCTGCGCCTGGGGAACCTGGAACACTGGTGACATCTTTTCCTTAAGTCGTGTGTTTCTGTCATGTTTTATTTCCGATTTTGGTGAAAGTTGTTACTTTCTGGTGGCGTATATTGCGGTGTTGACTTGCGATAAGCAGGTGCCGTGACAAGGTGATACATTTTCGT